>CM026275.1:6232820-6443180 GCA_014851415.1 Cnaphalocrocis medinalis | reverse complement strand
AAGTTATTTTTTTTAATTCGAATTCCCAAAATTCATAGACCAAAATGGTATTAAGAATACTTGATAGAAGACGTGGTTAAGGGATAAATGTTCATATGTACACTCTGTATTGTTGACAATGGACATACAGCCCTACTGAGCCTTGAAATTTAGGGAGGGGGTTCCAAAGAGAATTTGAAAATCTGGAGTAACGCCTTAAAGTTTTTCATGATTATATATGTTTAGTAGAAATACATACGTCCAAAGGTCACACATATCTATAGTTATAGTTTCTAGTCTGATTACTTAAAAGTATTGTACACTTACTTTGTCATAGCCTGCCGCAGTTCTTTACTGATAGGCTCACACGCAAATCCTTAGCTGTTTTTGTGTAAAATATTTGACAGTCTGAAAATTTAAAGAGTAAATAAGAAATCTGCTGCAAACCCCACGCTCGCGTGTGCGGAGGGCCGCTCTAGAGAGGAATGTTTAATTATTTAAAGGAAAAAAACAATAAACTATAAACCTTACTGTCCCTACAATAACAGGTAACCATAACATGTTTAAACGGGCTACAGACGGCCCTGAATCAGTGGCGATATCGGGGAAGTGGTGGTGGGGATGAAATCGGCTTTACTCGATACACGTCCCTGCCGGTTAGTTTGTAAACGACCGCGCAGAAGACTGCACCTCAATCCGAGATGCCGCCACACTATTAAAACATCAAAAAGATTTCGAGATCGTCAATGTGTGTAGCAAGACCATCCCGAGTTTGCTACAAAAGTGCCGATATCGCTCCCAGACGAGTATGAATCATGGTTAAATATGAGTTTCTAAACTCGAGCCATTGATCGAATGAACCGTCAAACGAAGGTAATTTAATCTGAGGCAGTTTTACCTTCACAGAACTATCTGCGACTACGGTAATACTTTCTTTTGGTTCACTTTCTTTCAAAATACACTTAGCAGCAGCTACAAGTTTATAATAAATCGACTCAAATTCTTCCCTATACTCTAAATTAATAACTAAATCATCTTCGCTAATAATTTCTTCGATTTCATCCTGAACACTACAAAAACGGTTAAATATTTCGGAAATTGATTCTAATCTCATTTTTAATTCGCATAAATCTTGGGATTTAAGGTCAGTAGCGCTACCATGAGTTTACAGTGACAGAACTCGCTAGCGTCTGCGTAAAAAAAATGTATGAAAAAGTGTACAGCGCCTCTAGCGGTCACTTGAGAAACTAAAATCTGTAGTATCGAGTTACGCGCTAGCTACGTAAACGTACTCGCTAGCGAGTAGCGTTTACGTAGCGCTACGAGTTGACAGTGACAACTGACATAACGTAAACTATTGCTCTGTCTCTTTCAAATGCATCACAATGAAAGAGACAAAGCGATAGTTACAAATTTGACGTTAGGTATCGAAAAATACCTTTACGATTGTAGTTAAGTTACTCACTTGCCAAATATGGTGTGAAAAGGTGTTTTGATTTTACAAAATATTTAACATATATTGAGTATAGTGTCGGAAAAAAGATATCTAGCGTGGAACAATATTGACGGCGGCTGCATTTCAAGATGAACGACACTCACAAGCAAAATTTCAAACTGATATGTACAAGTGGGCTGAACACCCTCTTGAACAGAAATATAGGCTTGATACGGTGGTTTTTGAGGATTTGTGTGATTTGCTGGCGTATTACACAGATTTAACATCCACGCAAAGAATCTCCTAGGAGTCTAAGGTAAGACATATCCTGTATAACCTCAAGGTAGGAGATGATACATGATAGGTATAATCTAATGTTGATTAAAGATTTTTTGGAGATGATCTTTATAAAATACTAGCGGCCGCCCGCGACTTCGTCCGCGTGGAAAAGTAAGTTTTTACCCCCCTTTTAACCCCTTACAACTCCCTATTCGCAATAAAAGTAGCCTATGTTCTTTCTCAGGGTCTAGATCATTTGCATACCAAATTTCATTTAAATCCGTTCAGTAGTTTTGGCGTGAAAGAGTAACAGATAGACAGACAGACAGAGTTACTTTCGCATTTATAATATTAGTTAGGATAATTATATTAATTATTATATTTTTACTTTCAGGTGGGCATTTTGTTCAAGAGGTATTAGAAAATGAAATCGGCAGTACAGCCACTGACTTATTATTGAGAAGAGCATTACGCGACCAATTAGCAAGAAGACTAAAAACTCAAGAGAAACAAGATATAAAAAGATATAATATTTGAATATATTAACAAATTACAAAATTATTTAACTATTCTTTATTTTATTTCTAAATATAATAATGTATTCCTAATTCTAAAAAACTGCCCAAATAATTGTTGCCATCGTTCTAGACATCTTATTTCGGCTTCTCTTAGCCTGTTTCTCTCCCGCTCTGTTTCTTGCTGGATATTCCGCCATTCAGTCAGGTCTGACAAAAACCTGCCTTGCTAGATCTGACTGCATCCGTGTACGGGTCCTTCTGGGGATGGGGGATGACGGGTCTTGGAAACAGCCTCTACGCTACCGGCGAGGCGTTAGAGGCAAGGGAGGACTCTGACGAGCTCGGTGCCCTGCTCTGTCGGATGGTAGAGGGGTCCTTGCAGCCGACGCCACGCCATTGCGGCGCACTGGTTCTCATATTTAAAGAGACGTGAGAGGGATTAAAACAAGCAACTAAACTTTCAATTTTGCCACTAAAATTCACCTAATAAAGTCTTTCACCCATGCTGTCATCCATATAATACAATGTACTCTGTGCTGTCATCTTAGAATTTATTCTAAGTCTGTCACATTGACAAAAATAATACCAATACAATTTAAAAAACATCATAAACATCAGCTTTACCCACTGCTATAAGACATTTAAAATAAGTCGGATTATCTTAATTTTTTAATTTCGTGGCTGTGGATATCAAGCTTTTTGGGTATATCTATCGAACTCTGTCTTTTGAGTGCAGTTAGAAAGAAACAGCTACATAGGGCGTGATGACAAGCACGTCACTTTCTGCGTAAATAACGCACTCGCTATCGAGTTAACGCTAACGTTTTTAAACCCTACGTACGTGTTCAAACGAAATCTATTTGACGCACGTTTACTCGCTCGCTATCGACTGTAGTAACGTTACGTTACTTTTCGATGCCAACTCATGGTAGCGCTACAGGTGAGCAAAAATTTGAAATAAATTTATCGAAATGACTAAGTCGACCTTTGAACCCTCCGCGACGTTTACGTAATTCGGCAAGACGGTTAGACGAATTTAAATTTGTACTACATGATCGCGGTGATTTTGACCTAGATCGACTCCCCCCTGAACCCTCTACTTCCAGATGATTCTCACTCTCACTCATTTCGGAAATAAATGGGAAAACAGAGTACTCACAGTTCTGCAAACGCCACTCGAGCCCGCTATGCGAAATACCCAAATCACTTGGAAAATATCACTTTATTACCTAAATCTATGGATAGGAAAGATAATAATTGGAAAGGATACGATTGCCCTGATGATGTCCAAGCTCTTGATGGCCGTTGGTTTTCAAAATCCAAGTCCTCGTCTTGACTGCCTGAACTTAACGATGGATTAGATTCCTGGTGTAGGTCGCTGTTTCTTATTCTGTAGTCCGGCGATGGAGGTCCATGTCAGGGACGTCTTCAATGAATTCTTTTATTCGAAACTTATAAACGATATTTATTTCCTTAGTGAATTTGGTACAACGGGTGGATGATATGACAATTTTTGACGAGAGATGACGAGTGAGTGAGACGTATGTCTTCTGCCTGAAGTACGTGCGATTCCAGCGCGCCGCGGCCCGGTGGTGATCCTCGGTAACACGTGAGACAACTTCATACGTATTGGAGTCTACGCAGTGTGCCGCTAGATGGTGCTGTTCCCAACACAAGGTCATGTTCAATGAACATGTTCTACCGGAACCGATTGCGATCCATGGCGCCACCCTCGAAGTTGTTGAGAAGTATGTGTACCTCGGGCAGACATTGCAGTTGGGTCGAAACAACTTTGAGGATGAGGTGAAAAGAAGAATCCAGCTGGGTTGGGCAGCATTTGGAAAACTACGTCGAGTCTTCTCATCGTCTATTCCACAGTGCCTAAAGACAAAAGTCTATAATCAGTGCGTCCTACCCGTCATGACATATGGGGGCTGAAACGTGGACACTAACAGCACGGCTAGTCCACAAGTTCAAAGTCGCTCAGCGGTCTATGGAAAGAGCTATGCTCGGCGTTTCTCTGCGTGATCGAATCCGGAACGAGGTGATCCGGCAGAGAACCAAAGTTATCGACATAGCTCATCGGATTAGCAAGCTGAAGTGGCAGTGGGCTGGCCACATCTGCCGCAGAACTGACAACCGTTGGGGTAAACGAGTTCTGGAGTGGAGACCGCGTCTCGGTAAACGTAGTGTAGGACGACCTCAGGCCAGATGGAGTGATGATCTGCGCAAGAGGGCTGGCTGGAGCTGGATGCGAGTAGCCGAAGATCGATCAAAGTGGCGAGCATTTGGAGAGGCCTATGTCCAGCAGTGGACTGCAACAGGCTGATGATGATGATGATGATGAACTACTCCGAAAGCGTATTTATTGCTCTTGTTATATTTCCAAAGTTGTCAATAACGAATCTATATTACCTATTTAAAAGAATTGTGTAGAATGCAAAAATTACGTTTCTTGATGATAATATCTTCAAAGGAGTCTGTGTATCAAGGTTTGTTTAATGTTATCACTAACTGTGACATCTTTAGCGACCCCAAAAGGGCATCTAAAGTCGCAGTTACTTTGAGGATATCGAGGGGCAACTTCGAAACACCCAACTGAGTAAGCTCTACCAAGTTCCATTAGCTAGAATCTGATTACGATAAGTTTTTAATTCAAGTGAGTTTGAGTGTTGTGGAAACTATAATATATGTAAGCTACGCATTTTGTAGTTAACGTTTTTGTGTAGTCATTAAATAATTTATCAATTTACTTAAATTATCATTATCACTGCGTATATGATGTCGCAATATGGCGGGATAGGAAAAATGAGAAGGTGAAAACCTTATCAAGATTATTTCTGTCGCAATAATGTCAAACAGGCGATGTTAAAAAAAGTAATCTGCATATTCATTAAAGCCGCAATTTTAAAGAGCGTAAACTTCGTTTTGATGTGAGATGATGCTTAATCAAATTTTTTAATAAATACAGGCGGCGAAGTTTTCCAATTTTCGCTGGTTTTATCACGGAATTCGCTTTCCTAAGTAAGCAACAACTTGTACTCGAATCGCAGACTTGTGACTCGTGTTGACATTCGCATCCCGGGCCGGGCTGACCTACATCCTCATGCCATGGGAACGTTTATTTGCTACCTTTGAAAATTCATACTGATCGGGTTTATTTTGATTGAAGAGACATCTTATGGTACAACCTTTTCTGGGGTTCCATTCTATTCGAAATAGAATACAATCATGAAAATGATAATTCCCTTCTGCATCATTTTCTCCCTGATAGTTTTTTGGACTGAGTCGAGTGGATCGAGTGCGGTGCTGATCTGGTCGTACCAACGTATAGGGCTGCGTTTACGAGGCTTTTCTCCGTCTACTTTGCCAGTCACAATGAAACAACGACAACAATCACAAAAAAAAAACTTCTACAACGTTTGGTGGAAGTATAAAACATAATAATAACAATTACTTAGTTTGTAATCTAAGCTTTGCTTGATACCTAATAGAGTAGGTAGACATTCCACCTCTGTACCTAGGAGCCATTTTCCAATTTCATTTAGAAATCCGGACGTTCATGACGATTTGTGAATGTTATTCGTTGCCCCGGAAATAAACTTCTCCAGCAGATTCAGGAGAGAAACTCCTACAAACACGCGTATTTCTGAGTAAAAGTTATATGAGAAAATAGTTGATATTAATAAAAGGCATATATTCCAACGAGTCTTGCCCTTTCATTTAATCATCTCGGGTTATTTCGGGTCAGCGCTATATCATCCGTTCGTCATCCTCAATCATATCATTATTCAACACAATCTATTCATATTTTTTGGACCGTGTTCTGTTCTTCCATCCACGAATATTCATATGCATCAGTTTATTATGTAACTACGTGCGCTCTACACATCTTATTATTTCATACCCATACTACTTAGGTACTACATCTTACGCTTTTCTTACCATGCAATAAAACCAAAAAGTATAACTTGAATTATTTGGAAAGTCCAACCAGACTTTTGGGTATCCACGATCATGGTGTAAGTATAGATACGTATACCCCGGGATACGAAGCGGTTATTTGGATGCTACTGGCAACAACACGCTGAAATAATGATGGTTTAACAAATCTATACCTACTCTAATTGAATGAATGAGTGAAGGTATTCTTATCACTGTAAATATAGGGGGGTTATATTGATTTAAATAAATAAATAAATATAGGTACTCGTACTGACACCATCACTAAGTATTTATGAATTGCATGTAATTATACAAAACTCATCAAATATGGAACAAATTCAGTTAAAAACTAATAAATAACAAATGATCCTATTCAAAGCAACTTTTTAAACTTAAAAATTCTATACAAAATGAACGTAAACATTTTCTCTCCGCAGTTATTTCGTAAATAGCCGTCGAATCAATTCAGTGCGGGCTCAGTTTAAAAAATGGAACAGGGTTCTATTCACTCCTTTTTTCTGTCATAAGTAAAATATTTAACGCTGCGAGAAAGCAACAGATGAAAACAGTAGACGCAACTTGGCGTGAAACCCGCGCTACGAGAGCTCGGGGTCGTATGCGCCAAACACTCGAGCCCGTGCATTTGGAATTCCATTTATGAACCAACAAAAACATTCACCTTAAAAGTGAACTAAAATGCGCTACTTTGGATTGTCGTTTCGTCGAGCAATGCAAAACACATTTCAAAGAAAGTAAATTAGTACTATAAGTGTGTATTGGCAGATGAAATGTGTCCTTTCCAAGTAACTTACGTTTTAATTACTTCTGTGTGAAGTGAGCGATGGTGGCTCATCGGATAATAGCGCCTTTCGTTGAAATCTATCTGCATATTACTATCATAGCTCGCAGGTGAGAGTTTGAAGCTTCAGAAACGTGTAACTGTTTTCCTGTCTTAGTGTTGCAAAGGTCAGTCGGCAGTTCACTGTAATTTTCACAATTAGCAAATCTTGTACCGGGCACCAAAGTGACAGGTTTGGGATGTTTTAAGAATTTATTATGATTATTTATATTTTAGTTTGCACAAACAGTAGGTAGATAAATGCTGTCTTTGTATAAGTAGTACAGAGTAGGACTTGTATTTAAGACATAAGACGTATGGTCCAAAGTCTCAAATGGTTAAATCGACACAACGCCGTGTGTAAATACTAATCAGTTAAAAATACTTATTTTTGCGATTCAACGTCAATGATTCCATAGAATCAGCACTAAATTTCAAATGGTTCAACCCGCTTTGCAATGATTTACGTTTTTACGCACTGCCTGCGTGTGATGCAAGGATAGGTTTAGCTTTGGCACGAGTCACTCAGGTATTACGAGTATATAGGTACCGCACAGGCTTCCCGGACGTGGTTGGTTCGCGCAATTTGTGCTTTCGTCGAGTCCCCGAATGAGTTGGAAATGTGCTGCGTCCTTTCATAAGTTCCAAAAATAGGTGCAGTAGACATGGCATTCATGCTCATACATTTGGAAAATAGACAGTTAATTTTCTGTTAAATTCCATACTGGAAATGGTGAGTTGGTTGGAGTACATAGTAATAGATAGTAAATGGTAGAGTTGATTAACATAAAATTAATATCCTGGAACCACAAGAAAGCAATTTTGTTTGATAAATTTTAGGATCGACGGCTGGACTAGCCTCCATTATATTGTTTATACTTTTTTAATTTATTGTTTTTGGTCTTCGTGACATGTCAACGCATGATGTGGACGAAATAGTGTTGATTTGCTAATTAAGAGTTTTTTTTTATTAGCACTAAACCCAGCTAATTGATGTTAGTCTAGACGCAACAGTACCTATTTCACGATTTTGTACCTACTCGTATATCTAAGATTAGGTAGGTGTAGCCGGTATTCCTAAATACTTGCTCGTGTGAGCTTATCTAACCTGTACCAAATGGGTAATCATAAATACAACTATGTATCTATTTTACAAACACATGATAATGCCATTACCTAATACTAAGACATTTTCTAATAAAAAATGGCCGTAAAACGATTTAGATACTTTTCGTCCTTTACAAACTTTTTTTCCCTTGTTTGTTAATATAAGTGACAATAGTAGTGCTAGTCTAGTAGTTTTCAGTTGATAGTAGGCATATACCAACATTCACGGACAAGTCGCAGGCTTGTAGTCTGTCGGCAACACGTGTTGGCCAAACTTATTGTACGCCGCACAAGATATATTTCATCTTTCACTTGTACAGTGGAAACTCATTTTTAGCCCAATTAATTTTTAATGTTAAATAATCGTCAAATGATTTATGACCTCACTTTGCTTTTAACACTTTGCAAACAGAGGTTTTCCGTAAAGCTTTTCAACTCCAACATTTTGCAACTTTATCTATTTAAATAATATCTTATTTTTTGAGTTATCTGATGGATATGAATTGCGACATGACAATAGATCAGTGAAGTTGGAGCACCAAAATAATGAAATTATCTTATATTACAATAACTTTGTTGAATTCACAACGCGTAATCTTGTGCCAGAAATTCATTTTAAACTTTATATATCAATTGAAAGAAAATAAAGTGAGAAATACACACGTAAATTAAAATGAGAAATGTGGAAAACAAACGGAATAGGGTACTTAGACTCAATAAGCAAAGTTATCGATGATTTGATAAAAACCTTAGTCCTCTAACGATAAAACATTCATGAAAAAAGGCAAAGTATTTTCTTCGTCGACTTCATTTTAATCTATTAAAGTTTTGAAGCATAATTAAAAAGAGTGAGTTTTGCTGACAAGTATAGACGTGACGAGCAAAAATGTTGAAAAATTTAAAAAGTATTTGTGCGAGTGGTTGTTATCCCGAGGGTCGTGATTAATCGCCAAGCGACTTGGACAATAAAATGCTATCCATCGAATCGAATAATCTTTTTTTATTAAAGTAGGCGAATATTTTCATCACAAATTCGAAAATTGGAAGCATAACAAGAACTGTAGTGACAATCCATTCATATTATGTGTTAAAGTAGATAAAGTGAAGGCATCCGCTTCGATACCATTGGATGTGATACGTGCAGTTATTGATATTTATGGATAAATGTATAAAGGCTAGTAGTAGATAGATATTAGTCTACTACTATTATAAAGGCGAAAGTTTGTAAGTGTAGATGTATGGATGTTTGTTACTCTTTCACGTAAAAACTACTGAATGGATTTGAATGAAACTTTACCACAATATACGAGTAGCTTATACATCATAATAACACATAGGCAGGTTTCTACGAACCTGAAGTCCACGCGAACGAAGTCGCGGGCAAAAGGTATTTTGAATAAGTTTAATCATTCGGGAAAATCTTTCCTTTTTGTATATTTTTAGGATTAGTTCATAAAATTGCATAGATGTGGTTAACGATTGTAGTTTTTTCTTAATAATTCGTGTAATATATTTTTTTGGTTTAAAAGTAATACGTACTTAACCTTGCAACTATTACGTTGTCATAATCATTATGCAGAATCAACTATTTCTATGCTGGAATTATTTAATATCGAGTATTACCACGTATTACTAAGGTTCAGCTACGATTGATCTAGTAATATTGCGAAATAATAAAATTCGATCTTATCAAATAGAACTGGCTGAAAATCTCTTCAATATTAAAGTAACACACGAAGTTATTTTTATGGAAAAGACATTTTGGCTTTAAAATTGAATTTTTTGGTAGAATTAAAAACAGGGCTGGGAGCCTTATAGCAGTTATTAATTAATTCTCTTGAGGCGCCACAATGACATCTTAATTAGATCCTACTTAGCCTAATTGACTTAAAATTAAATGAAAATTAACTATATTATGATAAGAATTCCAATATAAAACAACAATTTTTTATCTAAGGAAAGAAGTTTATTACAAAGCAGCCTAGCTTTGATGCTACTCAACCACTTTTTTGCGGACGTCTTTCTAAGCGATACATTTAGTTTTTTTAATGGATTCAATCACATCACAGAGATTTGGGTTTTTCAACTTTTTCATAGGTGTGAATATATTTATTTAGATACCGAATAACATATTACAAAAGTAGATTGCTAAAGTTTCGTCCTCACATCAATCTAGCCACTATGCCTGCCCAGAAATGTAAATCTGACGGTATAACAACTGGATTCTGTGCCCAATTGCCCATACATTATTCAAACATCTTTTGTGGGAAATGGGGGCAAAATATTTCAACCAGCCATGATTAGAATCGTTATGTTAATCTGTTGTGAAGTTCTTAAAGTAATAGCCGTAATTCAGAAAGGTTAATCGTTCGGACTTTGCTGATGAATATTATTTACTGTCTGTTTATTTAACTCTAAAATCTCTCCAGGGGTTCCGGTAATCTTTCGTTTAGACTTGAGGGCGTCCCTTTGGACTTGTACCTATTGTATGCTAAAGTGGAGCTTTTTTCCAGCAAAATTACGGCCATTTATCTTTAGAAAAACAGAAGCTTTTCTTCACTGTTGTCTGGCAGTAGGTACAAAAGTTAGGTTTATTTTTATTACAATATTTCTGATCGTCGTCGGTATTGTATAATTCTTTCATTTATTCACAATAGTATACGGTGTTTTACTACGTCTAATAATTTCGAACCTACTTGTATTTTTTATTTCAAATAAGTAACACAAAATGAAACAAAGAACACGGACGAAGGAAACACAAAGGAAAAATGGACGACCAACAAGTCGAATTATGACAAAGGCGTACCCAAAATATTACAACAATCGAATTTGATTTCTCCCCTACTTATTGAGAATACCCGTTCTGAAAAATTCCCTTAGGGACTATTTTTCGTATACATGAGTACCTAACAAAAAGGCTTAGCCCTAGAAACGACTCTACGAAGAAACCGACGACTGCTTTACGTAACTACAAAATTGTATCTAGTTAATCAGGCCTCAAATTACGAAACTAAAATGAAAACGATCGCGCCCTGAAATACCTAAAAAGGACATTACAGCATATTTTTTGATTAATATTATTGAACTTTCAGAAGATTCGAGCCCATCTCTAATTATATAGTTATTTTATAATAAACATGATATTTTATTATCACATTGGGAATGAAAAACCTTTAATAATTCCATTTGACGTTTCTCGATCGATAAGTCTATAAGTAATATCTTAATATCATCATAATCGACATTATCTGAAAGTGATTTCAAAAATAATATTTACTTACCTACCTGTTATGTACCTATTTATTTTTCTGCGTGCTGCGGGATTATCGATGAAAAACCGGTTCTATTTAATATTAATTACTAACAAAATTAGCAGCCTTATAACGAAGAACTATTCCAAGCCCTTATTTCAAAACACTATCCTTACGAAAGGTTTGATTTTATTGTAATCTCAACTAGTCAGCAACACAAAATGCATAGATGCAGCAATCATTCTATATTTTCTTGCAATAGAGGAAAGATCAACCATACCAGACCAGTTGCATAGTCGGACTTTGATTAAAAATAAGTGATGTGCATTAAATTCTTGTAGGTATTACCCAGTTCATGAGAGTAACTGTAGCGGTTTGTTCCAACTTTATTCTGCATCATATCCTGATTTTTCGATTTTCCGCTATTCTTGAAAAGGGCGAGCGAGTTAATATTATATTTATTCATCTAGGAATATCTGCAGCGTAGTTATTGAAAATCTGATCCACAGGGCCTAAGCTCAAGTTATATCATATTCCTGCATGATAACAATTCAAACAATAAGAATATTGTCTGAATTAAAATCGTGCTGAAGATGGCTGAAATGATACGAGTACTTACTTACCGGATGGATTTTTGGCCTTGCTGTATTTTTTGAACCGAGAAAATTAAATAATATTTAAGGTACAAATTACGATTATTTAAATCGTTGTTTGAAGTATTTTCTCTTGGGAAGTTGACTTGACTTTCATCTCGGCTTATGCTTAAAGGCGTTTTCTTAGAATCCAATCTATTAAAAATTGGCTTTTTTCATTTTTATATTATTTCATAACAAAGAAAAAAATTGTGAATAATTGTGTGAAAACGTGAATAATTTAAATCAGCATTGGGTTCATTAGTAATGAGATGAAAATTTCCCAAAGAATGCTCAACTTGCCGTATAATTTTGTTCTCCATACATTGCATAGTATTTACCAGACTTGCCAAATCCTGAATCGTGGTCTAAATGTAAAATGTGCTAAGTAGCTTTGGTTGCAACCGGGAATGACACGCTGAGACAATAGTGAGAGATTTGCCTCTACGTTTCTTTGATGCACTTCGTGGTTCGAGGATTAGTTTGTTTCGTTGCATTTGTAAGTTGGTGCGATCACCGGTGCACCTCAACGCAGCAGTTGCACGCAGCGGAAGAGTGTGTAGTGATACCGCAACAAAGATACAATCACGGACGGGGCTCCTGGATACAATTTATTTACTGCGTGAAACTGCGTTCGAGCTTTAGAAGAACGGCCATTGCACATTGGAGTCGTGTGGAACATTAACTACATAGTTGCATTTCTTTTATTGCTGCTGGGATATCACTTTGTGACTATCTACGACTGTTCATTGAATATTAAATGTACGTGTCGTGTCGTGAGTAAATAGTTTTATGAGGAAATAATATATTAGGTATATCTATCTCAGTAATAATTTTGTTTCCGTATGAAGGTAAATGTATTACTTATCATAGGCGATCGAATTCAATTAACTTTTGATTTATTGATGTTAAGCTTAAGTTGTGATTCTTCATTACGGCTGCAATAATCTATTCTGAGATCCTTAAAGGCACTTAGCTCAAATACTCTTCTCATTTTCATCATTAGTTAAAGAGGAAGGGCTTGATTATCCTTAATTAAATCCTTGCTATTCCTATTCTTCATTGCCTTTTTAATGAACTTCAGTAATTGAGCTAACTTAAGTATTAGGTAGTAATATATTTATAAAACCCCCAGATAACCATTAAAATACCTGGAATAATACATGCATTTTGTTAATAATAAATATCTAAAAAACTACCATTTCTATTCTAGCCACAACAATATGTATACCTAGCTCATAAAAATGATAAATCAGAAATAATTTGTTTGCTTAAAAGTACAGGATTACATACGTATAAGGTGTTAAATACTATTCAATTAGCACCATTAAAAGTTACCATATACTACGTATTTTAATTTAATTATCAAAACTATGTACTGGATCGATTTTTTTTTTTAAGTTTAAATAGGCTATTTGATCCGGAGCGGGCTGCTATGTTATTAAGGCCTATACAACGTTCACAGTTTTTCTGTAGTGTATTTAATATCAGCATTGCACTCGTACGAAGCCGGGGCAGGTCGCTAGTATTTTATAAAACTGTAGATTGGATGATTGCGGCAGGAAAAAAACATCTTCATCTTCGAAAAATCATCTTTAATATCCGTCACTTCGGAGCTACGGTATGCCTTCTTTTGGGCTAATCCAAGTCTGGTAATTATGAAAGTATTTTTCATACAAGTCATACTCTTACTCCTATTTATCACAATAAAAGTGCACTGTAATTCATTGTGTTGCCCACAACTGCAGTATTTAACTCCTCTAACTTGTACCATTTGAACGTAAAAAGCACAATAGGTTGTACAAACGGAACTACAATAGCCGGGTTGCATTATGTTGCATGTCCGCCCACCTGCAACCTTGCACTTGCAACCCACGCTCGGACCAACGTTTTAAATGCGAACATGCAGACCGTTTAAATTATGGAATAGGTGACTAGTTGGATTATGGATAACAAACAATTTTATTGCGCTACAAGTTTTACTCAGATCATTGAGTCTCGATTTAAAGCAGTCCCAGTACTTATTATGAATACTAGATGGCGTCGGGGAGTAAAGCCTTTTTACATAGTGCTAGCAAAGCAGCCTGCCAAGTAGCTGCAAAGCAGTAACTGTAATATAATTTCCAGATAGACATCTGGAAATCACATGGGCACAAGTAACTCGCACGAGTGAGGTAGAAAGTATCTAGCATTGCAAGTCGTTACGGTCTACTGGTCCTAACCAGTAGACCAGCAGATTGCGTTGTGTAAGCTAGTCTTTATTGGCTAACACGTTTATGATGACAGAGTCTGGTTGCCATTTTTATATGAAAACATTTTTTTATGTGATAGGGAGCAGACGAGCAGATGCATCACCTGATAGTAAACAATTGCCGCCGCCCATAGAGACCTGCAATACTGGTAGTGTCACAACTGCGCTGCCAACCTTTAACCCCCTCTCCCCCCAGTTAGGCCTTCGGCACCCTCTCTCACTCGACGAAACATAGCTGCCTGGCGCTGCTACATGCCGGTCTTCTGTGGGGACGTGGTAATATCACTCCAGTCGAGCAAGCCCATTCATGCCGAAGCGTGGCTCTCCTAAAATAATCTGTATACTATAGCACCAGAACACATACTTCCCATTCATGATTCCACACTAATGTTATGTTCGCAGTGAGGCTGATGCTAGGCTGTTCGTAATACTCTCTGACTGAAATCGGATATAAAGGCGACCTGAGGAGTACGGCCGCATCAATTCAATCGACAGTAACGACCTGTAACATAATACTGTCATCCCTTCCCCTTTGAATTATGACATCGTCATAGCCGACTTTTATCCGGCCATAATGCCTGAACATTTATTCACTATACATCAACCATGAAATTGTTTGTCAGGATCTACGCCCTTCCTTTTATTTGATTTCGTCCAATACTCATCATATCCAGAAGGTATCCGGACATATTGAATTGATATTGTATGATACCTACCTTCTTATTATTTTGCGGTAGTGATTTCTGATCGAGACAATATTGTTTTATTAAAAGCTTGCATATCTTAAAACTTAGTTGTTGTTAAGTACTTGTTAAGGTTGTTTTTGTTTCTAATAAATACTTATAAGAGGTATAGTAGGTAGTAGTACCTAACGCTCCGTTGGTTGAATAGTTTAAGTACTGGGCCGTGGTCTCGGGGTCCCGGGTTTGATCCCGCGTCGGCTGGTTTTCACTGTAATAATTATTAAGTAACTTGAATCTCTCAGTAAGATTCCTTTGCAATATACATAACTAGATATTAAGGAACTTTTCTACTAACTGGCTAATTTGGCTATATTTATATTGTGGTATTATGTGTATTCAAAACGCCGTATACACTCCATATCCTTAAGAACATTGTAAATCCCCGTATTTAACTTTGATCTCTGCTATGTTGTTATGAAAATTGTTTCATGCGAAACATTCCAAAAAAATCTCAATAATAACCTGGAGAATTCACTATAGTGCTGTTTTCCCTATTTCCTACAATGTAATCCGAAATCTCAGCGAGCTCGGGATTTCTTTTATTTTGTAGACCGTAGCTGCTCAATTATTTTCCATCCAAGTAACCTTCCATGTTAGCTAGCTGAAACTTAAATTTGAAAACTTGTAAGACTCATAAAATATTCATGCATTGTAATATTACAAATACCTACGTAGCTTTTAAATAATTGTAAATAAATAGACACAACACTTCATACTTAAATAAAAAATAAACGTTATTTATTTATTAATTCATTTAAATTGACCGGATTCCGTACCTGGTCTATTAGTTAAGTAACTGAAGCACTTGTATCATGGATATCAGACAGCAGAGGAAAAACGTACATAAAAAAAACAAAAAATCGATGTGCAATACTCCTTTTTTGGTTGCTGAGCCATCGGAATAAGTACTATATTTACATAGACTTACTACGTGCTTACGATATAACACTCAAACACTGAAAAAACGTGTACAACGCAGTAATATTTGACAAGGGTGGGGATTGCACCCACGACCTTTGGCATATAAGCAGAGTCAGTACTAAATCTGGGCGTTCGAAATTCCTCTTCTAGGTTATGAAAAGGGAACATTGTGCGGGCTCCTCATTCGTCATGTCCCACATGAAGATATACAAGGTGTATTTCGCTGGTTTGAATAATGGATAGGTATTGGTAGGTATTTTTGCGTAAAAGTTGGTATTTGATAGATTACAGGCTTTCCGGTATATGCTCGTACCGGTAGTCAGCGCAGCCAATCGTTGCCAATAAGATAGGATACGTACTGGCAAACACACTATGTTCGTAAATGTGCCAACTCTTTACACTGTTGGACCTTGTATTGTAAGAATTTACTCACAAATTACTATTGTACGAGTCTCTTGTAGCTCGAATACTTATATTTAATGAAAATAATCATAATATCCCAATAATCCCAAATTCCCATCCCAAATAATAATAATGTCCCAAATTTTAATAAAAAATATCATTATTGTGACAGTAATATACTTAATACTTATGTACAAATATATATATACCTAACATAGAGCTGTAATATAATTTATTACCTTCTTGGTTTTAATTATCATTTTTGAAGTTTTTTTTTTATCTAAATTAACACAATTTTGAAGACAAAGTTGCTCTTTACAAGAGGCTCATAAGTAAGGGTAATCGACTGATATTTAAAAAATAAACAAACGTAAGTATTATATTGTTTTGTTTCCCGAATAAATAAATAAATATTGAGTACGTAGGTAAGTATTCTGAGATTGCGTTTTAATACACAAAATTAACATGATAATAAGTGATCATAACAATATGCGTGTAGGTAAACCTCAAAGAAGAAAAATAAAAAGATTGGAGCAAAATTGTAAATAATAATCACGAACATACAATCTTCATAATACCCTGAGGGCGTTTTAATTCCTACCCTAAAAATAAATACAAGAAATTCCTTGCGTTATCTAAAAAATTGCGCTCGCCAAAATTGAAAGAAAAGTTGAGGCGAACTTTTATTTTACGTGAATACTCGCACGAATGTATACTTTCATAGAGCTTTTGTTTCACTTATAAAGGTTGAATCATTTGTCTTGGCAAATACTTACTTAATGAAAAGTATTAGCGCTAATATCACATTATTTCCAAATTGTCCCGATATTGTACTTACCTAACTTAGTCGTAGTTATTTTTAAGTGAGGTTCAGATTTTTGATACATAGGTTACTTAATAATGGTAGATTTGGGTCCAAATAGGTATCTAAATCTTATCAAAACGTAAGTAATTTTAATGACTGGCTGTGTATTTCCTTATTAACGCTAAAATGTTGAATCGTAGGATTCGTAGGTGACTCAGTCCACACAACAAAACGATTGTGCACATTTGATACGGGATGGAGTCCTTGGGGAGTCCCTGTGAGCACCGCCGCCGGCAGCGTTGGCTAAACAGCGCGGTCGGGGTGGAAGCGGCACTCTTTACCCGATTTGCGAGAATAATTCGCCAACAGGGAATCCCTGTTACTTCCACTGCTGGAGGCCATTTTCAATTCCGTTCCCTACGATATTGGAATTTGATATAGGATTGCATAATTTTGGTATAATTATGTGGCTGTTTGGAATAAATATTCAGAGCAATAAAATACAAAACAAAAAGGAGACGAGCAGACGGATTAGCCTGGTAAGCGATTGCCGCCGCCATATAGACACCCAACACCAACAAGTGGAGTCACATGTGTGCAGCCTACCTTTTAACCACCTTTCCAGATTGGACCTCCGGTACCTTCACTCAGCGAAACACAGCGGGACGCTGCTTCACGTCGATCTTCTGTGAGGCCGTGGTATCACTCCGGTCAAGCCGGTCCATTCATGCCTACTTACGCCTGTATTTACTCTCACTGCAATATCTATTCGATGCGAACCGAGACTCATTGCATCGCTGTCGCTAGTTACAGGTAACAGGGGACGCGTATCAAACAATAGCATTCAAAGATAATGTATGAAAAGCATTATGCATCTGAAAGGTTTCTTGCTCTCGTCAGAATCAATATTTTGAACCTACTTAGTCCAAAAGAGTGTAATTTCGACAAAATGTTTCAGTTTTAACAATATTCATAGTTAAAAAGTTTATAAAAAGGACCCAATAAAGGTTAAAGTATTACAATACTCAATATCCAATGGATAATCCAGCTTATGCTTTATTGAACAGAGGAGCAGAGAAGTTAAATATCCACCTATGTATAAGTATGACATACTATACTGCAGATTTGTGGTTTTCCCAATAATCTTTAAGGTTTTGTCCTAAATATCAGTAGGTACTTTACTCTCGAACATCGTAAATATTTTAATGTCCTTCATTTCCAGCTGCTGTCGGCAAGTTTACTTTGTGATTTTAATTTAAATTAAAACATCAAGCTTTTAATTTTGTTTAGCGAGTATTTACAGTTTACAGCTTAGTAACCATTCTAACGTTGGCGTATTGTTTTATTCTCCCATTGTCACTGCCTTATTTTGTAGGTACAGTCGTGAAAAGGTTGTAGTCTATACAGGGTGTTTCAGTGAACATATATCCGTTTAACTATGGCTTCTGCCGACTTTTGATTTACCTACACCATTAAGTTTACTTAACGTCGTAAGGCCCAGACAGCAGACATAATAGAAAATCAATTGTTTTATGCCCTTTAAAAGGCTTATGACGTTGTCTAAAGAACGGTCGGACTGAATTCGAATCTTTGTTTTTCTTTGAAATGAAAATCGTAAAAGCTGAAAACTTTTTCCAAAATTTGAATATTACTTATACCTATTTAAATTAGTTTTGCTATTGCTTCATTTAACTCATAAATCTAAATATGCATGTATGTATTGTTTGAAAAATATTGCCGACTAATCAAGTAAGCATACATTATAGTAAATATTATTGTCTTAATTTTAAAGGAAACTACAATCAAACATACAATATTATCTAATTATTCAGTTATTAAGCATCATGGTGTTGAATGAGAAAATTCTTTTCTTAGACGAGTATTTTCACCTAGTGATTGGAATAAAAAGGTTTTCCGTGTACACTCGTACCTATTGGGATCCTGTTTACAATTATTTATAGCCCTGTAATGAAATTACGGTGTTCTCTTTCAATACCTACCCATAAACTCTATCTGTACATAAGCTCTGACAATTTGAAATATTTTGCACAATAAATCAAGTTACATAGGTAAGTGATTAAGTTTTTATACCTATGCGAACAAAACAATTAAGCAAGATTCTTAAGTGATTTCAAAGAGCCTTCCGAAAATAATAACTAAATAACTAACTAGGCTGCCGCAGCGACCCAAAGTGAGCCTAGGTCTCCACCAAGAACGTTCCTGCGCCACCTTTTGCCAGTCATCAGCCTGGAGTCAACGCAAATCTTTATTCACTTCGTCTCTTCTGTACCTTGGACGGCCAACTGGCCTTCGTAATGGAACAGCTGAATCAAATTACTTGTCCAACAGTAAAACATCTCGTTTGATAACCAATAGTCGGTCCGGTATCATATCCCCGGGTCAATTGTAGTGTTATTAGAACATTGGGCTGCCCACTCGGCCCGGCACAAAGGGACACTCAAGATGTCACTCAGATACCCTCGTACGTATGCCAGCTAACCACTTTTTTATCGATCCCGCCATAGAACAATAGGCGAGCTATTCATAACACGTTCAACTTCAAGATTCTCTCAAATCTGATCTAAGATCAAGACTATCGATATAGCATAATTTTTTTAAAACTCCTTTAAATGTTACAATGAATATTACAGAAAAGAGTTTTTTAAGAGCAGCCAGTTCATTGATGGATTTGTAAGGGAAGAGAAAACTAGCTACTAGAGGTACTTACCCACCATTTACAATTCTACGGTGATGGTCATTAGGGTCTATAGCGTCATTCATATGTCTTAAATCTTCAATTTATTCATATAATAGTTCCGTATGTGCAAATTGATCGCTGGGCTTTAGGTAAATCTAAAACATCAAACGATTTTGATATTGAAGTAGGAAGTATATGTACGCCCGGATCCTATTGGTAGAATATTGGACTAAAATCCTAATGCATTTTCTGTTTTTCTGTTTGTTCGCACTAATCTCGGAACCTACCTACTTAACGGAGTCCGTTTAGTTTATAAAATATAGTTTTTTGAATGAAGATTATATTTAAAAATAAGTATATATCTGCTACTGCGCATCTACTAGTTAAAATAGCTCTAATTACCTTCTAATCATAATTCACAGTGCATGCTAAAATCACACGCAATATTGGGGTAAAACTATTAGAGCGGATCTAACTCCAGAGCGATGCATCGGGTGCATTCAAATGTGAAACCGGAGCGATTCGGACGCACCAACCAAACTGCTATAAAAGCATTCGTTGGCAAAATCTCTCATCATCTTTAGGCTAGCAAAAAAAAAAAGTTGACTTTAGGAAATTCATATAAATTTCAACTTTTCAAACCCTAAATGGTATTTGTATACCAAGGCCGTCAGATTTATGTTTATTTTTCGCGAGTTGTGTTACATTTATTTACAAAATGGATTTATAAATTCATTTTGCATAATAAAAAGATAACATTTTTTTATAAAAGATAAATTAAATTTTTAAGTTTTTTTAAATTAATTATTTGTTGGACCTAGTTTTCCATTGCCTGGAATCGGCCTACCAAAGCATAACTAAAGGTCATTGAAGTCAATTAACTAGCATTATCATTAGCTGTAGCTTTAGTTGTGGAATACACCAATATCATATAAATCACAGCATGAACCTTTGAAAGAAGCGATAACATTTGCCAGGATGTCAGTAAGTACTTACATTAATAGCTAATTTGTTATTGTCCGGTAAAAGTATAAGATAACCTCAGTAGCTTCTGGATCTGAAACGATAGGCGTATAAATAAAACATGACGTAGGATTAGATAACCGAAACGTTTGTTTACTTTTGTGCAAGTCAATCAAACAAAGTAGTACAGTTTTCTTAATAGTTGTCATCGTAAATCTTGAAGGACAAATTTATTTTAAAAAGTTGAATTCTTTCTGTTATTTGTTTACAAAAGTTATAATTCAAACTGTTACCATATAAAACGTTGTTTATTATTGAAGAAGAAACATTATAATAAAGGTGATGTCCTATTTAGATGGAGTCTCGGCCAGGGTCCCCAAATTAGATCTAACAGTGAATTTACTTCCTTGTTAAAATATTTTATAATTGTTAGGACATGTCCATTAATTTAAAGAAGTGTTTTGCTAGGTAAAATATATTATGCAAAGTTCAATAATTTGATTTCAAGGGACAAATGGTCTTCAGGAGAAGAAAAAAAGAAAAAAATCTAATAGAGTGTAACTTGACAAAAATGGGCCGAAGACGCGTGGTGTCTATATTGTTTTATTAATTCAGTCAGCAACCTACTCATTATTATGCCAATGATACCTGACATCAAATGATATCCAAGCTAATTAATCTGGATTGCTTTAAATAGCATGATACATATTTCTAATCTATGACCTGTTCATATTATATTGATATAATATTGCATCTATGACTTGAACTGATCACGTGAAGGCTGATCACGAGCCACACATTTCATCTGCCACGACTGAATACTGTATGTGCCTATTATGTGAGCTATCATGTGTCTCTTTTGGCCTCTAAAATATTGCATAATATGATGATGACGTTATATAATATTGGAAATGGTATTTTTATTTCAGTTAATTGCGATTCGTATACATGTCGTGGCCATATCGTATTGCTCACTTCATGAAAATGCTCGATAAATTCTTGAAAGGTTGGTTTTTTATTTTACCATCTATTAACCAAATTATGGTATGGTTTAAGCAGATCAATAATAAAGAAATGTTTTTTGATATGGACAACTAAATGCATGGCTAAATCTTGAAATAGCCAAAATTATTTGATCTTAAAGTAAAATAGTTACATTAATTTACGAGAGGGGCGCTACAAGATAAAACGGTCAATTAGAAAACAAAAGCTATTTAATTAAAACAGCTACACATGTAATATTATATTCGTCATGTAATCCGATTTAGATCGAATAGGTTTCTTAGCGCTAATATAGCGCAAGTAACTTCTAAACTTCTGGTACCCGTTTCGGGTATCTCCCAGGAATGTAATCAGGATTATTGGGGTTGTACTCCCAAATAAGATATTCCGGTTCATTGAGATACAATGGAGGTATTTCGTCACTTGGTTCCGTCTCTTGCCCGAGCAGGCTCTTATTTCTTTCAAGGAGTTCGTCCACTTTTGCTTGAGTTGCCTCTGATATATCTGAAAAAATTTAAATACGTCATAATTTTGAATTTAGATGACGTAGTGACACACACGAAATGTGTGGGATCCCGGGATTCCCCGTTGGGTTAATTAAAGAAAGCTAACCGTTTGAGTCCAGGCAAATGGAAACCTTTTTTTATTGTTTTCAACCTTATCTTAACTGCATAAAGTACGAAATTTGGTGGTTCTGTATGGTAAATAGGATGGTTAACTTAAACGTAATAAGAAGTACAAAGTTATATTTGTAGTTCATTTCATACATTTTATGCTAGATTCATAGGTGCTGTCTGCCACATTGTCTACGTTTCTATGCACGTAATCATAATGATTTATATAAAACAAATATTATGAGCCGTCGAGTGTTCGTTCTGTCTAGGGATTAGATAATAAGTTTTTTTGATATATAATAACTGATAAGAAGAAAAGTGGTTGATATCAATTTTCTATGAACCACTTGCCTAGTTCAAATATTAAAGGATAAAACATTAAATGGTATCGAATACAATAATATAATTAATTTGACGCTGATATAAGTTCCCACTTGTCTTGTTGTCTTTGTTGTCTTTTCTCAATTATTTTCAGAATTTTCCAAATGTAGAGTTTAATAGTTAATTGGATAAGCGTATCCTTGCATGCGACTCTGGATATTGAAATCAACCTGTGCGTTTCGGACATTTTATCAAGTAATGGATATTCAAAATTGTTGAGATAATGATTCTGTATGTAAACTTAATTCAGTTATTCTGGTTTCCCTGTTTGAAGGTCAGATGGCAGTCGCTTCATAGTAATTACCAGACTCACCAGTCGCGGATAGCCCTTGCTCCAAAGTTTTACACGCAACCTAGAATAATACGATAATATGAGAGATGCTGGAAAAAAAATAGGATTTTAATTTTTTCATAATAATTTTGCCTTTTGTTTTACCGAGCTCATAAATAAAATACTTATTAATAATATTTATCTTACGTGTTCTACGCAGATCCACCCTGAGTACCTTCTTATTTTGCTCGAGAGCTTTGATGAGAGTTATCTCGGCTTCTCCAGATAAGTCATTGGCAGCCATATCTAATCTGGTCAAGCCCCTGTTGAGACTGAGCAAACCAGCCATCTACAACAAACACATTGTATAGCGTCAGAATTAGTACTATTATGAGGTACTACGTAGATGCAATAAAATATAAGTAGAAACATAAGTACCTACTACTAAGCTATCATTTAATTTTTGGAAAGTACCAAGGTACCTACTTCCGTCTGTCATTACGATATTGATGAAATAATGATTATGATAAACGGTGTAAATACCCAAAACAACATTTTTTACTTATCTTTACTAATGTTTGTACCTACAAATATCCTTTTTTATGAGATAGGGAGGCAAACAAACAAACGTTTTACCTTTTCAGCCGATGCGCCGTTGAAACCGCAAGAGTTCACAATCAAAGTTTGAGGCTTTTCCTTGCAGCGGACAAAAGCCGCGGCGAAGATGGTCGCACACTCTAGTGACATTGGATTAAGACTGAAATCTAAAAAAAACTTGTAGAACCTTATTTTGAAATAAATAATGAAATGAAATGATCGGACTATTTACGGTGTCACCGTACATAAATACAGATTTATATATTTTTTAAGTTACAAGAAATAAAGCATATCTACCTAATAGTTCAATAGGTGCCGCTGGTTTCATTTGCAATGCATATGCAATACCTTGAACACCAACTTCTTTAAATCTATTATTGGCTATTCGAACTCTTTTTACATTATTGTGAACGTATATGAAACCACCCAGTGCTTTCATTCCATAGTCACCAATCTTGCAATGATTGAAATCCAATTCCTCAATACATTCCTTTTTTACAAGACTTTGCAGGATAATCTTTACTTTGGAACAGTCCAAGTTACTCCTATTAATTCTAAAAACTTGTAGATGCCTCAAGTCTTCGAGGCCTCTGCAAAGCGATTCGCAATCCCCTATGGAAAACTCGAAAAATCTCGTTTGGTAGTTATCTAGAAGATTACTTAGGCCGAATATAAGAGATATTTCCCGGAGGTTGTACAATCTCACTAGGACTGGTTCCAGGGGGATGTGATCATACACCTTGGTGACACTGTAAGGACAACAATCCTCAACAATGTCGTCGTTTGGGACAGGTGGCAATGGTTGGCGCACCATTTGTAATTGGTTTAAGTTCAACTCGTAAATATATGGACTAACCTGAAAAACATAACATTTGTATTACCTATATTTAACAACTTTACTAAAAAGTAGGTATTTAGCAGATCAAAAGGTGGTTTAAATATTAAATAGATGGTGAATGTTGGGAATCGTTTAGGTAATGTCATTAAATGCCTACAGGCAAGGCCTGGCTCGCAGTGGTGATAGCAGATGAAGTCTATGTACACCTTTAACACTTAACAAAACGGTGGCGATGGCGGAACGAAAAAGCAAACAAAATAGGGTACGCCAATCAACCTTGATGACCCGATATCAAACACACTAATTTCATTACCAATTTGGAAAGTTCAACTGCATCTGCTTCAATAAAAACGTCGGGGTTTACATTCTCCAAGTAATCTTGAAGACAGGCTGATAAGAATTTGCCTTTCCAAAATGTAACTCCAAGCTCTACTCGAGATGGAAATTTAGTAGCAAACGACCTTTTCCAATATTGTTCGTCCTGAAAAAAGTAATGGTAATAAGTTTACATAAATTCTACTCTTTCTCGTAGACTAGGTAACATTATTACTGTCAGAGTTTACGCCAAAATGTACTTCATGAGAGAATTTCAGATCAATGAGGTTGTATGACGATTTGGATTTTCTGTATTTGCCCTTTGGATAGCCATCATCAGATCACAACTTTATCAATCCCTGATGGAGAAAAAAACCTCCAAATTTCGTCCGTTTCTATGAAAATAGAGTGGTGTAAAAACACCACTCTATTTTAACCAACACTTAAATATGAAAGCATACATAGATTACGTCATACTTTGATACAAGGGACACTATAGCTCAACGGTATATCCGCGGGA
This sequence comes from Cnaphalocrocis medinalis, assembly GCA_014851415.1. NCBI lineage: Eukaryota > Metazoa > Arthropoda > Insecta > Lepidoptera > Crambidae > Cnaphalocrocis > Cnaphalocrocis medinalis. The sequence goes on along the minus strand of CM026275.1, from coordinate 6,417,875 downwards.
TACAAGTCCATCAACATATCGATGTCTTTCTGCAGGATGCGTTTGAGTGGGTTGATCCTGTGGAAGACTCTCGATAGGGACAGAGCGGCGAAGTACGTGAGCGGCGCAGGAGTCACGTCATCGTCCCACTCGAAGTCTTCGGCGACGATCTTCCGCTCGGCTTCGGTGATGGAGTTCTTCATAGCCGCCGGGGTCGCATACGAGTTGCGGGTGTTCAGGGACACCACGTAAGGGATCTTCATGTTTGGATTAGTTTTGATAGAACAATATTAAAAAAATATAAACTATTTCAAAAAGGCACTACGCACTTATATTTCAAAACAGATTTTTGATTTTTATATTTTTTTGACTTTGTTGAAGTTTTTTCTTTTTTTTTAAATGAACATACATGCTTACCAAAAAGTTTCCAACCAAACATTTATTTATCTGCTTTACTAACAAAATTTTTATTGTATCGATGTGTGGGATACTCCTCCTACCAATGTGTATTTTCCATCTATAAAAATGTGCTTACTATCAACCTCCAAGTATCTACAAGATAAAACGACTTTATCGGACACCACTAAATAGCATAGTAAACATTAAATAGTGGAAGTCGTGTCTGTCAATAAATGATGTCAGTGCGCGTTTTGTTATTTTTTTTCTTATTATAAGTAAAATTCATCGACATATAACTAAGCCGGACTGTCCTCATGATAAAAATATGAAATGGTATCTATTTTGTTTCAAAAGTTTTTATCCTATGAATGCCTGGACAGATACTTTTAACACAATTAAATGCCACTGCTATTTTTGTCGAGCAGCATGTGATAATGACTCGAGCCCAAGTGATCGTTACCACTTAGTAATAATAATAGCTTTATTATGAGTGACTTCACAAACTTCCACGTCTTTGTGTTGGGTGGGCAAGGTCCACAGCGTAAATGCTGTCGGGAGTTTCCGCGACTGCTCGTCCGCGCTCGGGCCAAAACAGAGCCGGCGTGTGTTTGCTATGCCACAGACATTTGTTATTGTATTAACAAGCGGCGTGCGCGCGAGTGCAATCGTTCAATTTGGTGATCAAATTTAAAATATATCTTTATTTAATTTATTAACAGAACAATATGAATTCTGACAACAAGAACGCTTCGAAGAGCCAAAACAACTCTCAATACACGAGCTACAATCCGTGGAATTTACTATTTACATCAAGATCCCGTTCGGATAGTGAAAACAGTGCCAGTTCGACATCTTCACAAACTTATCAGACAGGTAAGTTAAATAAAATAACATTATATAAGTAATTAAAAGTAGATCTTATGAACTTCGCATAAAATACTGACTTTATCAATAAGCTAGTTACAAATTTAATTATGGTATGTGCTGGCAAGATAGTAACAGTACCGGTTTCGTAGATATCGTGTCATTTCAAAACATGTTAGTTAACCAAGTAGGTATTTATTGAGTAGGCAGAAGTGGTCTTGGTTTACATTCCCTTCATCAAACTTTATAATCCTTGAAAAGTTTCACTTAAGCAAGTTCTATTAATGCATGTTCTATTTTTTTATGACATTTGCAGACGGATTTTCTAGTGTCTAGTCGTAATTTGATCGAACATTTCATTCAGTTGATAGTTTATAACATTTAGGGGGATCAAAAACTAACTCTTTTCAACTCAACTTCCTTTCAATTCAACTTAGGTACCTATGTATGCACAACACAATACAAATAATAATTAGTTCTTTCTGCTTAATAGATAAAAAGATAAACATCAATGTACACATAAAGTTCTATACTTACGTGTGGGTCAGTTTATTTTTACATTCCCACCCTTCTCTTAAACTTCACGTTGCATCTTGTACGGTCGCCGTCAAAACAAAAATAATGCGCTGTACCAGAAACACTTGCGCAGATGGTTGAAACCAGTACACTCACACATTGTATGATAATGAAGAGTAACTACTTAACTCGTTTCGTAAATGAATGTGAAACCTGTTTAAAATATCGTTCTTTTGTTTGACATTTAACTTTTAGACCAAGTTTATCTACCTACGCATAAAGAACATGCGTTTTCAACAACAAGGTGGTAAAGTGGATAGCGTTATTATATATTTTGCATCGAATGCTCACACCAATACCGCAAATCGTAGATGAATTCTAAATCAATGGTGATGGGGAATCTAAAAATAATAGTACTTATTACAACAGTTTGGATTCAATTAGAGGTACATTACGGTTTGGCATTGAAAGTTCATCACCTTATTTTTAAAAATGTGTTATCTGGGTAACATGAGTCGGATTATCAAATAACGTAATGATCAATGTAAATGATCAATGCAGACTTTCAAATTCACGGTCACCAAAACCTACGCACTTCAATATACAAGAAGATGTGTTAACTTCTAATCCGCGTTCATTGGTAAAGTTATCTGATAACTTAGTCCATAACTTACACTGCGACCATCTGGAGTTAAGACTCAAGATTTTAATCTGACCAGTATTTCTGTTTATGGTTGCACCCACAAAGCATACGGTGAAAGTTTCTTCATAGCCATTGTATACAATAAAAAAAAATCAGTAAAATTCGAAACAGAACGTGCTGAATTCATTTGTCACTATTTTTTTTATTTTGTCGGACTTCTAAAACAAATAATAGGCAATTAATGCTCACAAGAAATAAATAGTACCAATACAGTAAAAAAATCTTAGTAAAAACATAAGTAACGCAAAAAAATACACACGAGCAGGATGTAAATAAATAGGTATGTGGATACAATAAAACTGTTTAGAATAGATTGGCGACATTTGACAATCGGTCCCTGTCCCTTTACATTCGAGGTTTATTGACAGCTGTTATCACTCATCAAATTCTGCCCTTAGAACTCAGGTAAAGGAAAGGCCCCTAACGGTTTTTAGATACTATTTTAACCAAGGTTGAAAAAATAAAAAGCAAAAAATAAACGATTTATTCATAAAAACTACATGATCTTAGATTTAAGATACATCAGTTACTCGTATCAAAAACTGCACGATTACTCGTATGCGGAATTGAGATTTACGACCGTGCATTGCATCATAATTTAGGCAGGTCTGTCTAACTCCAACGCAGTTTTATTTGTGGAATAAAACAGAGAAGACCAATTAAATGTTAACCTTCCAATAACACTTTTAATAACAGCAGTTTTTTTTTAATTAATTATTGCTTATTTTATTTTAGAAACCAACGGTGCTCTGAGACGGCAGACTAGCAAGAACGAAGATTATTTGTGGATGATGTAAGTATCGATGAGAATTTTTAAGTTGAATTGCTTTTGTGACTAAGGCTAATAAGTAGGTATCTACGTAGTTAGTTATTCGATTCATGTTACCTGATAATATAAAACATTTTGTTGAAAGTTGAAGAGAGTAATAGGGGCTAAAGTATAAAATTGCTATTTTGTATGACATTATTGAGAGAGGGCCAACCAGTCGTACCAATTAACCCTATATTTATTTTTTTGTATTCTCTTTATTTAGCAAGTAGTTCAATATACGTGTTGGCTATTTTATGCTACGAATCATATAAATGGTATCGTAACGTAAAAACTTATTACAAACCTAAATTTTCGTTTGGTAAGTTTGTATTCTCGTTTACAGTTCCCCATCTCCCTAAGGATAACCCTATTTACTAAAGTTCTCCACTACATCATAATGGGTGAGAACTCGTGTTTTTTAAGATCATAGTGATTCTAATTCTTACCCGCATTTTAATATTTACATAGGTGTTATCAAGTTTTGAGCACCAGATTTGATGTTGCACTAACAATTAAACAAAATCTATCAAAAGTTTGTAGACATGATAAACCTTAACCACATTAGTTTTAGTACCTTTTAGACTAATCCACAGATTTCGTGTAAGTAGTTAGTTAACGATAAACACTAAGAACTTTAACTTTTAAGTATCCTTACTAATATGGAGTATCAACTTATGTGTTTTTTTTAAGACAGTGTGGTGAATGCTAATAGTTTTTGCATTATTTTTTCTTCAAAACTACATAACCCATATAGGATTAAGTACTAAAAGGACTTAGAAACTATACTTACATTCAAATTATACGATGATTCAGTAGTACATGAAGTTTATGAAAAGTACACATCCTTCAGGAAACGATTTAAATTGCCAATTTATTTTGTATCTACGAGTGTTTGAAGTAACCTGACTGATTTAATAGATCCTATTGACGAACCTAAACAAACTTTACCTTATCCTTTTTCGTGCTATACTCGTACGTAAGTTTACGTTTTTGTGGAGTCTACAGAATAGTGATCCTTTTATACTATTTTCTACCAGACCCCTCTCACCTTTGCGCTATTCAGTCATCACCAACTGTACGAGTGCTATAAAGCCTTTTTTCATGCAGTAAGTTTTCCTCTTTTTAGAGGTAAGGGGTTTAAAGGGGTGATAAAGACAGATAACCCTACTATCTCCACTTAAAATAGATCTGTTTATTTGGTATATAGTTTTTGCAAATTACCACCACTAACTTACTAGCTTGTCTGTGAACCTATCATCATCGTTACTAGATTATAAAAACTACTCTTATAGTAGTAGTAATGACATCTGTGTCATTATTACTATATATTATTCCTCTGTGGTTAGGTTGCAAAAAGTTGGTAATCTACAATTTAAAATAGAAGATTTCAGTTGACTTAATTTCCGTCATATATACCTTTTACAAAGGCAACTAACCGAATACACACAATAATTGTAACTAAGAGATAAAAACACAAGTGGTATTTTGATTACGTATGTTTATAAACATTTGCTGATAGTTTGTAAACGCAGGCCCAGTTTATAACAGTATTATCTGGTACTATACAACGAAATCAGGTACATGTTCTTTGTTTTAATGATACATTAAAGGTCATTAATGGCAATGATTGTCGAAGAACAAGTAGATCTTAGCCGTTAAATAAATAAGTGATTTCTTTGTTCCAACTGCTGTTAACATACATAATGGAATGTAAAATCCTAGTCTTACTAATATAAGTCAATAGGTATAAAATGCTGCGTAAAATGTAGGTACTGTTTAAGCAGAGTTTCAACCACAATGATTTGTTTACACACCATCTCAATATTTATAGAAAAATAAGAAAACCTTCAAATCTATTTTTGATCATGATATCAAAAGAGTTTTATGTGTTTTCTTTATCTACTAATGATTTTCATAGGAATGTACTTAGGTGACATCTAGAACTAACACTGTAAGACCTTGAGTTTATAGAAGTTAACCGGCCCTTCACTTCCATAGTCTACGGAGTCAGGCGCTTACTCGTAAATAGGCTTAAAATATTCATACTTAAGTGGCACAAGGAGGGAATACCTACCAAACGATTGCAAAAGGCTTATTAGCAATAATGGTAGATACAGAAGGTCGACTGCATGACGATGCAGCCGTTGCGGTTGTCTCACCAGACCTGCGCCGCGGCCGCGAGAGTGAGGGAGACGTACCAACAACTCGGTGTCGAAACCTTTGGTTGCGTGCGCCCGCGCCGCTCCGCGGTGCCGCTCTCGCGAAACAGTTCGCGGTTGGACCACACTCCAATATACAAGAATATTGTGCTTCGAGTTAAAGTGACAGTGATGTTTGTTATGGAGAACGCGCACCTTTCAATACCAGGATAACGACCGGACAAGGACGAGCCTGCTTTGGTTAGTAATCATTGTTTACGTCCGAATCTTTGAAGTCACGTGGACACTCACGCTTGCGGCAGTAATGTTATTACCAAAATAATACGTAATAAATATATTTTTTCACTTGAGTGTCATGACTGAAAGTAAACCAAGATTTACATAATTTTTTTGGTTGTCTTGTTGAATTGTATTTTTAGGAAACTAACGATGAATGAAATTACATATAATGTAAGGACAAAGGAGATGCATAAGCGATGTCTTACACATTTACATCAGAGTCAATGTCAACCAAACCAGTTTTAATGTTTGTCATACACCAAGCGTTCTGCAAATAAAAACATACGAGTAAAGTAAATTCATTGCGAAAATCTTGGTGCTGATGCTTGAACGTGTCCATTAAAGCATTTTGTATCCAAAAGAGTATTTATACTTATTTATAAAAGTATAACAAATAATAACGATGGATAAAAATAATATAGACATTAGTGTACCGCGAGTTAAGCAAGTCTAATAAACTAAGTCTTACGACAGTCTACTAAGTATCGTGATGATATTTAAGTATTCGCAGATTTGAATCCAAGGTAAAATCAATTATTTCGCTCGTTTTGCTTACCTTACGTGTCTTGTGTAATAAACACGGGTTATTATGAGGTATCTGGGTCTAATGTAATAGAAACTGTGCTTGTCATGTAATACTCGTAATAGTTCACATACTAAAAGGCACATTGTTCTATGTATAACGTGTGTGCTCAATACAATGTCAACTTTTTGGATCATGCTTTATTATTTATCTACTCGTAGGTAATGAAATAATTATTCTTTCTCATTTTATTACATTTTACAAGTCTTGTTTCTTGACGATTGATTATCTTCAGGTAACTTAGTGACATCTTCAATTCCTATAGAAATATCGCAGCATACCTATGTGTAGTCCTTCCCTAATTATGAGTTTAAAAATCCCGCTATCTAGCAGCTCGTTATGGACGTAGTTAGAAACATCATTAACGAGAATAACACAGTTCCCCCAAATTGTATCATGTTCACCCTATTTCAGATTTAGAAATGCTTGAGTTGCTCAGAGAAATTACATGTAATCTAATTACGAAGTAGGCCCTTCATTTATCTGTCTTCCGTCTCAACACATGTATGATATATTTTGTAACGTGTCGTAATCATTTGCAGATTTTGTTCAAGAACAGACAATTATTATACAAATCCCCAGTGTTGAGTTTTGTAACATCAAACAAGAAACATTCAACAGAATTTTCTTTCAACATTATTGTATGAGAGCTTGTCGCAGCATGTGTTATTTTTCAAAGAAGCCTTAAAAAGACACGCGATATCTTAAAACCATAATTAACGAATGTTATCTGTATTTATCATCATACACAACTACTTATGATACTATTTTTGGACGTGTCATATGAATTTTTTGTATCACTGATATCTGTGATACCTGATTACATGCAGGTATGTACGTTATTAAAATGATTAGGAATAATAACAAATACTCACGTACATTTACGGTAATTAATTAATTTTAAATTATAAATAATTTACTGCGTCAAATGATACGATGATTGGCATGGATGGTACGCCCTCTTAATATCTAATTACCTTTATTTTACATTACACAAATGTGTTAACAAATTTCATTCATTCCATTCGCAAATAGATACGATAGTACGTAAACACATTAGTTAATTTATTATGATGTATTTGATTTGATAATAACTATTGTTCAAATTATAGACGTGTGTAAATATCAGTGAACATTTACATCCCTTTAACCGGATTTTCTACCAATCATTCTGAACAACGCGTCTTCTGAGTAAGACTTTTGGAAATTGCATTTTTTTTTAACTTGTCTTTACTTGTTTAACAGAGGGTTTACTATAAAAACATCCCGTAACGAATAAGAATTCATCCGTGGAATCCAAACAAGAGACAGAGAGTATGTGAATGAGACGGGTATAAAGATTTAGTCGGGTATTCCGTTTTGTTGTTAGGCCTTTTGATTCGCCGGGCTATATGACTGTTCTGCCTTTTATAGCTTATGCTACTGCATGAGAGTCGATTCTGTTAGAGACAAATGTGACTCTGCTAAGTAATGTTTGACTGACTCCATAACTGACATCACTACTAACATCAATGTCAATACCACGCGAGAGTTTTGAAATCTTTAAATTCGCAGCAGATTTAGTAGTTTACCTCGGATTTATTCAACTTATTTAAATAATAACTTGTAAATAATGTTTATAAAATTGGTATCGTTATTCTTATAAGCATTGATATGTATGTGGCAAGGTTTGAAGTGGCCAGTTACACAAATTAGTAGAGTGCTCCTTGAAGGTAAACTAGTACACATACGGCGCATTTGTCAGTGGAGGCTTTAGACTATTTGTCTATGGTCGAGGTCATGTTTCAAAGGTCATCGAAGTTAACACGTTGATCCCTGACATGTAAAGTTGAGAATCATTCACCTTAATATGAGCTTGTATAAATTTAACTAGTTTTGATAAAACACCTATGAACGCAATTTTATTCAAAAAGAAATCATAAAATCGAACCAGCAAAATAAGTTACCACAAAAGTGTAATTCGTAATAGACAGAAAACATTTATAACCGTTCATATTTAAAAAATCTATATTTAGACTCAAACATTCAGGAATAAAAATACCAACTTTTGTTTGCATAGGACAGTATACGCGCTCGAAAGGTCGTGGGTTTGATTTGGACTGTAGACAAACATTATTGTGATAAAAAAAGGTGTTCATCTTGTTGCTATTTAACTATAATCACATTTGTGGTACCTACGAGTACATACCTTCGATATTTCTTTTGCCAAATAACTCAAGTGCTTAAGCTACTTACTTTGGGTTGAGGTTGATGTATGTCCGATGTATTATTTATTATCTTTCGACATGGGCATATATCATTATGATCATCCTAGCCTCTCTCCCATATCATTTGGGATCGGCTCTCTATGTCAACTTGCGCCATTCTTGACTGTAGATAATTTGAATTATCACATAAATAAACATTATGCAATTCGAAAGGATTCTGACGAGAGATCTGTTGAAAGTAAACTTATCAAATAAGACGACTCTTTTTAATTGCCAAAGATTTGTATGAATTGTGAGATTTCTAAGCAATAACTTAGCAATAGACAAATGCAAAAAAAATACTCTTACAAAAACAAATACCAAAAGCTAAAAGTCATCATCATTCCGAAAGACTAAGTATGTTACATTTTATCATCGTTTATTTATCACATAGTGGTGATAATTTGAAATACCTACTTATTATCATCACCTTATCACAATTGCATAATATAGGTATTTGACTGTCGTCAGAGCGCACCTACAACAGCGTTTCAAGTAAACAAAGTGATAAAGTAAAGCAGTAAAGTACTCAGCCTATATTATACGGTCCTACTGCAGGGCAAAGGCCTCCATCATAGACATCAAGTCATCGCTACTATGATGGGATAAAGCTTAATCAACACGCTTGCCTAATGCGGATTGGTGATAACAAACCCAACCTATGTTTGAAAAATTCGAAACATACTTTTGCTTGATCCGGGTATCGAACCCAGGACCCCGAGATCATGGCCCGGTTCTAAAACTAATGGACCAACGGGGCGTTTCTTTTGATTGTTCAACAGAACCCGAACAATTAATTTATTAGCTGCTGTAGCAAAAGCTGAGGTTGTGCCTTGTTGGCCGCAAAATGTAAACTACTTATACTGAAATTATTATGTTTTTTCTTTAGCTTTTGTGGCCAATAAACGTTAGGTATATATCTATTAGTAGGTAAAGGTACACGCTGACTAGGCAGAAAAGATTATCAAACATAAATGTTGAAAGTGATGAGTAATGAAGTGAACCGTCGCCAAATCTACGGCTCTCACAGATGGAGTTTCCTTATTCTCAATTGGCGCCAGTCCACTCCCGTCTGATACTGATGGATTCACAGCCGGAAAACTTCCTGCCAAAAATGTATGGCAGCCATTTCTTATTTGTATTTTAAGAACAACGGGCGTTGCGCAATGGCTTGGGTTGCTCATATAATTGCGATCATTTTAATAAAGCACATTTAGACACGTGCCATCACATGCTGGGTATATACTTATTCGCATATACATTTAATATGATATGAATGCAAATTTATAAATTTGTAGGGCAGCATGCAAGACGCCTACGTTTTAGCAGTGGCTACATAGGCTTTTGAATGGTTGAGTAGATAAAATAAATAAAATTGGAAATAGTTAAGTACAGAGTAGTAGGATTTGTGATGATCATCAATCCGCATTAGGCAAGCGTGGTAAGTAATTAAGCCAAATACCATCATAGTTTCGATGACTTAATTTCTATGATGGAAATAATAACTTTGCTTTTTACTATAGGGAAATAACCTATTTTACTAAATATATTTTTAGCATTTTGTCCTTTTTCTACGAGAATAATTTTGATATAGTTGCGTAAAGTTGAACAGATGGTCAGAATCTTTGCTTTTGCTAAGGACTTGAACAAACATTATTATTCTTTGTCTGGGTACATAAAAACCTTTTTAGAATATTTGTCTACCAAACTTTATTATCAAACTTCATGTGGGGCGAAGAAATGTATTTTTCAGTTTAGGTAATCTACAGACTAAGAATAACATACCCACGTCTAATCCAATAAACCCGCACATAATACTAGTAATATCTTATTATGACAGGACGTGAATTTAGATTGATTACGTTATAAAGTTGCTATTAATATTTCTTATCAAATTTTACTACACTTATTTCAAAATATTGTTTTATGTACCACCCACGTCTCACCTTCTAATCCATCATGAATCAAGATAACATATCACCGGCTCTCATTATTACCTATCAAAATAAACTTTCACTTTAACACACGTAGGAACTATATTGGTCTCCAGGTGGATTTATCATAAATACTACTTATCAATACAAAATTAGGTATTGATGAGTAGGTATACCTTCACAAATAATTACTTACTAGATAAATCCTTACTGCTTGCTTGCCGTTGACGCATCAAGCAGTAAATAGGTACTAAAATGCGGTTACTAAGAATTGTTCGTAAGTATAACGACAGGAACAAAGATTCTGTCATGCATCATGTTTCGTTTTTGGCCCTTTACCATTATGTAAATATTTAGGATACTCATGGGAACGTAGTTACGGGTGTTATCGGATTCAAAATGCATTATCAAGTGAGATTTGTAGTTGTTCATATTTAACTTTACTTTAGGATCGTAGACTGATCGACACATTGTATTTATTAGAATGAGATTTGCGTCATTGAACCAAAAACACGCCCAGGAGAAGAAATTGTAAAATATTTACATTTTTATCGTAGCATTGACGTGCTATTGCAAGTATTTGCGTTTTCCCGCGGTTCTGGAGTTTTCCATTATTAAGACTCGCTGACGTTTTCTATTAACATTTAATTGGTCAATAATTACCGTCTGTCTGTCCGACTTTGTACCCTCGCAGACTTTGTACTTAGTATGACTCTACATAGAGAACCGGCTTTTATATACTGTTGATACATTGCATACGAGTAATATATTCACGGTTAAATATATTAGTGATCTTATCATAAAGGACTCTTTATTATTCTATAATATGTCTTGTTCAATATTATTTTTTTATAGCTTATTCGCTACTCAATCAATGAATAATGATAGTTAATCTATTTTCCTTATAAGTATCCGACGGGGCTATCTTTATTGTTAATAAGAATTGTATGGTACCAATTTGTTTTCTTAATAATTTATCTTTTGTTATTATCGTTTGTAAATGCGTATTATATAAAAGGAATACAAATGTATACGAGTAAGTTTCATTTTTTTGCGGTTGACATTGGGGCTTGCGTTTTATTTTTGCCAACTAACAAACATATAATAATATGTATTATTATAACAATTCCCGTAACTGATTACGAATAAGTCTGATAAGTTCGACATCGCATTGCACAATAATCAACAAAGTAATAATAAAAAAAATATATCAGTGTTTATATGTACTTAGTATCTTTTTACTCCCTGTGGTGTTATTAAACAAAATTCTTAAGATAAAAGGTTATCTGGCCTTAAAAATACCTACCTAAATAATGACACATAGTTGATAATTACAATGATACTGGAATATGAGTTCACTCGTTGGTTTCGTAATTATTTTATACAATCACCGTTTTATTTGTAATGATTCCTACGGCATTATCGTGGGACTTATAGGATCCCTGGGTAACGCCCCCGGTGTGTGCCGCCCCTGTGGTGGAGGCCCCAGAATTACTTTTAAGAACATGAACAAGTAGTTTAAGAACTACCAGCAGTCAAGTTTTTGTATGTCACAAAATTTTAGCACGAGATCTTTATTTAATCAAAACTTGGTATTAATGGGTACTATGCTAAATTCATACTTTAGCAATGACAAGTCAATATAAAATAGGTGCATATGGTTACAAGAGTTCTAGTGAAGTGCAAATATATAAAAGCCTTTTTTTTTTGCTTTATTCAGTTCGTCTCACAGCAGGTTATCTGGCAATTTTTGTAGAATTAATATAAGACCAGGAGAGAACATAATAAGAGGAATAAAGGAACTGAGGTAACTTTAGACACGTAGGTACTGTGACCCTTAACCTCGTCTTATATTATTAGGGTTTCTCCTTCCCTCCCCTAAACTAAACTGTACTTTTATAGAGTTTTTCTACAACTTTTCCCTTTTTACACAGTCAGAGCCCAAGTCGCACTCATGTTCGTCAATATTAGGCCCTAGAAGTGTGCAATCTCTGAACGTAACGATGAGAATAGAGTTGCTAGGTCTAATTATTATTTAATTTTTCTAGCATTTTTTGATTTTTTGTACTTGGCGCTATGTACAGTTACGCATAGATGAGCTACTTTAATAACATCATCTTTTTGTTTGTTCCAGGTGGCGTTCCTAGAAGCACGGACACCAAAAGCAGAGCTCGGTCTAAACGACCACGAATCGGACGGTTTTAGTTATTGCCCGGCACAGATTGCGATATAATGAACTGTTTGGAAACCCGCGCGTCCGTGCCGAATATCGAGTGACTACGATGTTAGAACAAGTTGCGTTGATGCCGGCGTGGTTCCTCATGGCGTGGCTGGGCGCCTGCATACTGTTTAGTCCTTTCGCAATATTCTTCGTGGTATGCCTACCACAGTTGCCTCTTCTAGTCGTAAGGAGGGCCTGCCATATTCCATTCGAGTATATTTGAGGATGCTATGCAGGCGTGGAGCATATAAGATTAAGTTATGAATAAAATGATGATAATAATAGTGTATAAGTGTAAATATAATTGAATGATTAAATTGATTCTACCAATCAAACTGAAGATTCGTGACTTTTCTTTACACCAAAACATTGCCCAGATATAAATATTTCCAAATGTTTTCATCATTCAGTCCCACAATTTTTTTAGTTGATAGGTAAGTGTTAGCAGGTGGGATTGTAGGTACTGGAAATTTACATTAAAGTAATGTCTTATACAGTGTCATTGGTTACATTTCCAAATGACAGCAATTGCCGTCGGCCGTAATTATTATACTAATAATTATGAAGGTAGGTAGTATAAGATAGATAAAAAACTTGTAAAGTAACTGCATATAATATTTCAAAACAAATAATATTAGTATTATCTACTCAACAACAGATAACATTTGGATGCGCTTATAAAAAAAAAACATTCTGATTGTCTCTCTCTATCTACTTTTATTTGCACAATAATTACTTATGTACATTTTGGACATGGCTAAACTGCTATTTTAGGGAATATTCACAAACATAAATCTTGCCAGAACTGAACTCTAAATTTGCTTTTAACTTTACGACTAGTATTCAAAGATGATGGTTATTGGTAGTAATGTTTAGTAGGTATACTAATTAGGTATTCAAATCTAACAAATAGCTGCTCAACGCGAATCATGTGACACGTAAATTATTTACTAAAAGATTGAAGAATTTATGTTAGACGTCATGGCTTGCATAATTTAATGAAAGTATCTGCTTAATTAAATAGAAGAATAAACGACGGCTACAAAACATCTGGAATGATTCTCGCTAGCAAAACGTTTTGTTTACTTAGTTTGCGAATGATGACGTCGTCTTCATGTTTTTAACACATTTGAAGGAATCGGAAAATAGTTTGCAGTACCATTTATATCATAACTTTACTCATCTAATATCAGTATGTGATTCAAGGTTACTTCCTTACCTGTCACTTCGGAGCCTGGGATACCTACGCTTAGTTAGACCATGATTCAGGTTTGGGGAGTCTGGTAATTGCAATGAAGCGACAATGTTTTCGGAGTACCGAGAAATTACTTTATTTAGCACAAAGTTAAAAGCAAAATACTACTCTACCAGCCTATTTGTACACTGTTAATTGATGCGGTCATGTTCTAAATTCCCATTAATAAATCATTCAATTGGCGAAATGCTATCTATAATACAATACAATGTTAACAAAGTATAATATTCTACGAGTGGTAGTAGGTACATCTACGAGTAGTTACTACGTATCTACCCAAAGTAAGTATCACGAATAAGTCTATAATTTGATTACTTTTTAGTTTAGTTTCCATTGAACCACCAAATGCACATGGAAATGCAGACAGATTTGGCTTTACGATGAACTTGTTTCACCTATATGAAGCGATACCGATAAGTACCTACTTTATACATTCATAGTCAATTACAGCAAAACTTTGCTGTCTAAAAATCAGAAACAAGCAAAGTACTTCTCTAGGTTAGCGCGTCGCAGCTCAAAATAAATGTGAGCTTTAAATTGCGAGGTCTCTTCCAGAAAGTAAGACAGTGCCCAAACACTTCTTAATAATATACTAATTAGGAAGTTTATCCCATAGACAAAAACAAGAATTACAGATAAACCAAAATACTTACTTGCACGATGTCATCGAGACCCCGCGGCATCTCTTGGTACAGGGGGTAGAAAATGAAGTGAGTACAAAATAAATAGCAACATAGTAAGTTAAAAAAACATGGTATTTCTAGGTACTTACAGATGCTGGTAGTTTTTGCGGTCTAGGAATGCTACAAGTGGATTAGTTATACCTATATCAATTATCTATTCTGTGCCTATATTAAGTACTGAATTAATTAAGAAGGAATTAAGTAAAGATTATAATCCTACATTGTGTGGCGGCGCGGCGGCCATCTTAAACCGGTGGCATCAAACATAAAAAAACACTCCTGACTATTTCAGCTTTCCAACAAAAAAAAAAACAAATCGCTTCATTCCGTTCCGGAGCTACGGTGCCACAGACAGACACGTCAAACTTTTATACAACACTCCGTCGTTTTTCCATGGGGGGTTAAAAAATACTCATAGGTAAGTAGCATGTATCTCTGCGGAAATTCATAATATTATGTACACCTTTTAGACAAACATAGTGGTAGGTAGAGGCTCAAGTGTAAAACGACCAATCAACTGAGTTTACTACATCTATGGGTGAATGTAGAGGCACTAAAATGGCGTAACTAGTTAGACATAACATATCAATTAAGGGTAGGTAACTAGTTTAACTCTAAACGAAGCCAAGCTTTAATAAAGTTAACAGAGGCTGATTAGATAGATAGATTCTATTAAAATGGAAGAGATGTGCGTTATGCATTGTATTTTATCTACTAAATATAAAATATTGTACATCTTACGTACTTAATTATGTAGGTAACTATAGTACGAGTATATATTACTTATTGTACAACGTAGGTAAGTAACTAAGTACTCTATGATTTATAACTTACTCGTAATAATTGATATTCATGATTAAAAATACCTAATAATATGTTTTGTAAAACATATGATAATTTCCGTACATATATATGTACCTATAGTACAAGAGTAAAGTATAGTATGTACAGTCAGCCATAATCTACCACCCTACGGTTGAGATTCGTTTGAACGTCATGAAACAACAAGGTTAATTTCCCTGGCAATAAGATTGTGTCAGTGACTATTGCTCTCTTTGTTATTTAAGATAAAACGTCATGCCAAGTGTCAAGTTAGATTAGAAAAGAGACCTTAGAGATCGTTATATCTCTCAGAAACTTTTGTCAAAAGTGGTAGACCACTTTCATGGCTGACTGTACATAGTGTTGTCCGTGTTTTTAATTTACACAGTTGTAGAGTGGTGTGCGGAACTTGATGTTCGTGTATGTAGCGCCACCTATCGCTTGAGTAGAAGTCGACTTCGTCGAGAGCCGTGTGCTTTTGCGCAACAAACTACAGACATTGAACCTTTATTATACATCAAGAGATACGTTTAAGTTTACAAAAAGTCTACGAGGTGGCTTTATTTTGATATTTAAAAAAAATATATTACATTTTATAGACTTCGAAACAATTTCCAAAAATCATTTACATATATACTTGTATTATGTACTTAAAAATGCTGAAAATGACTTCATCATTTATAAAAACGGAGATCTTTTTTACTCTCTGAGTTGACATAGAAGTACTAATTTGCTGGCAGTATTTAACCTCCTTAACTCTAATAGGTACAAATAAATCATTAAAATATTTCCTACATTTAATTTATTCAGTAATAGCGCCTAAGTATTACTGAATAAATTATATGTAAGCCTCTATAAGCCTTTCAAATTCAATACTAGGTACCTCTAATACCCAGACCAGTTTAATAAATTACTTATATTCGCTTCTGAAATGAACACATTCGATACTTATTTGACTTAACAATATGCAACATGTCACTAATATTTATTTGATGGTAGATGCAACCATCGCGCAAGATTCATAAAATTATTAATGAATCAATTAAGATGACCAGAAACGGCTTTTTAATATCGTCATTAGTTAAATTACCTATAAAATTCTTGAATGAGCATTGTGTAGGAGCTTTAAATTGCCATTTAAACATTATTAGGGTGTATGGCCATTTACATTTCTCATATTAAGTGGACATAATCTCTAAGAAACGGAGCAAACGGCAAATATTCATAAAACGGATGTATTTTACATAATTGCGCCAAAATTATCTTAAGACCATTTAAGGGTATGGAGACATGAATGTGAACCGGCGTCATTACGGCTCAGACGAGTCAAACAGTCATATTCTGCGGGTTACTCGCCTTAATATACGGCTAAAACTCGTAGTTGATACTATGTATTTTATTTACCAATATTTTAGGGTTTTCAGCATCAAACTTTTTAGATTAATAACAAGATCAAGACATACGTCCAAATAGGTTTTACTACAATTGACAACATTTCATAATTTTTGCATGTCTATATTATTGTTTTATATGAAAGTAGATATAAAATAAAGCGACCCATATTTTTTGTTTTTTCGAAATTATGTTTATAAGATACCTAAAAAACATATTTTAATCCTTCGTATTCTAAACAGACGTAAGCGCCAAATTACGTCATACTTACTGAGATACAATATACTCTGTGCTTACTGAGGAATACATGACAACTATTGACAATTTCATTTTATGTCTTGCATCTGTCTGTCATAGAATTATAACCTCCCTTTTTCCCATACTATTTAAATAAAATGAAAGTTTCCGACGGATTTCAAGTTGCTGATAGTAGAAACTTGCCAAGAGTAAACTATCTAATGTTACTGGAGTTCATGCAAGAGAACGACTGCTACAACGTTGCTGAACTACGTAGTGCTAAAGCATTACTTGCTTTGCGGGAAGCCTACGTAGACACTGCGGTGCGGTGGGATACGTAGAATTAAAGCGAGATGTCCATTTGTGTACCGTCCAGTGCTGATACATAAGTTCTGGCTGACTATGATGAGCTCTGTGTTAAAAAAATAATAGATGCTGCTTAGGTATTTTGGAAAAATTATATGTTTCAAAAAAGTATAGAGTGCAAAATAAAAGATGTAAAATGTTTCATATTTTTTATTAACCTTGTGTAAATAAATAACTACTTAAGTACCTACCTATGTGAAGCTTATTTATTGAATTTTAATAATTATACACCTATGAATCTACGATGGCAATCTAGCTTTCAATTTGACCCGTCCTTTCACCGTCTTCATTAATTTTCTAAGTACAAAACACGCAGAGAACAGTTAATTTCTTAATAACCAATGCATTGCACCATTCTTACTTCGTAGACACTGGCAATGAAAAAAAGGATTTCTCCGGAGCATGAATAGAATTGTTCGTGCAGATAGGGACACAACAATATTTCGGATCCTTCATTGGCACATACGCAATAGTTTCTTTGTTGTAAACGATTATAAATGAGAATTTATGAGAATTGTAATGAGTACGAGGAATTATTTTTACAAATGTCACTGAAGACACATGACAGTTAATTCACAGATATTATCAGTTTTAGCAATGGAGAAGGTATAGGCAAAGGAAATATTTCATTCTTCAGTGTAAGTATGACGTCATTTTTCAGTTTTCAGTTATAATTTTTTTTCTCAGTAAATAAGCAATATAAAAAATATTTTGATATATTCTCGATATCAGGAGAAGAAAACAAAGAAATGGTATTTTTTATTTTAGGGCTTAGAAATTTTGAAATGTTGTCAATTACCTACTAATGACAATGCGTAGTGGCGGAAATACTGCAAGAAAGTGGTCTCCAGGCTCTAAAACGAGAGTAAAGGTGAAATAGCGGTCATGATGAGCTTGCACACCCCCTTTCGTCACTTAACCTCTTGAGTTTTCAGACTGCTGACCAGAGATATCCTTCGATTGGTACATTAAATAACAAGTTTCATAAACTTAGTTAAATTCCTAAAATCTAAGTTTGTGATTAAATTAACTCTCTATTTTATGACAAATACTATTTTAAAAATTAAGAGAAACCATTTCTAAAAATATAATTATTGGGCAGTGGTACCGGTCAACATCAGAAAAACATCGTCAGGAAACCTGCACTATTTGATAGCTTTTCCAAAACTGTGAATACTCATATTGGTTGATATAATAAAAATATTCTCAACGAGTGAACATGACTTAATATATCTGGTGCCCTTATCTAAGGGTCGAAGGGAAGATCAGTGGACCTAAAACGAACCGGACGTTACGACCGAAAAGCCACCACGACTCGTCACGAAGTCGTTTTATTGTAGGTAATGGTAATTACCTGGCTTACAAAATCCCGAATCATGGTACAAGTGATGCAACCGAGAATTCACACTGATGACGAGGAAAAACTATGACACTGAAACTAATAGAGCTCCTGAGGGCCAAGTGACACAAGTTAGAATATTGTATACCTTCATAGAATTTGGTAATTCTTGCATTTTACTAGTAGTTTCTTCTCGACTTACCTTGGCATCAGTTCGACCATGTTTACAATTTGTAAAGATTTCCTATTTCTGTATAAAATACAGGCATTTTCATCTTTGTACGAAATCCGGTATAGTTCATAATATCCGGCGTATCTGGTAACCCTGATTACTCGTATAGCTAAGAAGCTTATCAGTTAGTGGGACAAAGCACGGAGCAGTTGCATTCGCCAGCAAGGACGCGTGCGCGGACGCAGAGACGCTGGAAGTGGCCGCGATCGTCGTGAACCAGTGAGTAGGTACTTATCATTTATGTACACTCTTTATGTGATAAAGAGGAGACAGGCAGACGGATCACGTGACGGTAAACAAATGCCTCCGCATAGACGGGTGTCCATGCCTGTATCTATGTTTCACTACCAAATGTGCCATCAGCCTAAGTCAAAAGCCTATTACGAATGAATATGCTCTTTCCTTGTTAAAATAAAGGGGAAAAGGAAGGAATACGTGGTTAAAGGGATGTAAATATTCACAAATACGTCCTGTAGAAGCATCAGAACCAACGAATGACAACCTTATTACAACCGCTAAGGTTTAACGTAGAACTATTTTGAAATGTTTAACTTTAAACTATTAAACGACAGTAAGATACTTACCTACTGTCATTTTACCAAGTACCTAAACAATATAATGAACGTTAACTTTAACAAGAAAGAGAATATTATTCCTTTTTAATAGACGTTTAACTTTGACCTAATGCCACATTTGGCAGTGAAACATTGGTATGATGAACACTTGTACCTAGTTGTACGAGTAAGTATATCTGTTTCATCATCTATTTGTGGCACCTTAGTTGATTCTGATACCTAAGTAGGTACAGCACAGGGGTTTAAAAGCACTTTGATATCGGATCGATGTACCTACCTATGACCTATGTGATGATGACGTCTAACTATTGTTTAATTATTATCTGTCATTGAAAATAAAGCTGTCACTTCCAGCGTCAATACATGAACGGTCACAAGCTACGTGCGCAAACGCAGCCACCAGCCGCCACTCTACAAGCACTCGCCGACACCGCAACATGGCGGCCCAGCCTCTGCCCGCACGCGTGAGTACCAGCCTTGTTCATTATCATTAACCAATACTTCATTACCCGCCTCGTTTCATCACCATCATCAGTTCTTTCGCCATGTACACGCGTCACCGACGGCCGATCTGTTTAACTTTGTCATGTTCGTAGGCTTTTCGCACATTGCGGCGGCTTTGTGAACAATGTTTACGTTTCATTTATCATATTTTCCAGGTCATATTTGGTCTAGTTCAATTGTTTGTCAATATAAACAATAGATTGAATAAATCAGCCGATGTGTCAATAACCGTGACGCTTGACAGTGAAATTTTAGGACACACTTTTCATTTCACCTGTGCCAGTGAGACAATAATAAACTCTTTCCTCTTTCTCATGCAGGGAACTTTGAATAGTTACAGAAATATTCGTACAGGAATAACACTGCATAAGTCAATGTGACAGACAGTTCGTGAGTAGCTCTGGTACTATTTCGTTAGTCACGGTGTTCACGGTACCTATTGCTATCGTAGTTGAAGGTTTTTATACTGGTACCTAAATACTGGCTTTTTATTTGTATAGCTAGGTACTTCTTGGTATCGAAAAAAAGTCTGTACTCTATCCGTTTGTAATACTCGTACTGACCAATTGATCGCCGTAAGTAGGTTTAATGATATTACCTAAGTTATTGAGCCTAAAAATGCGTAATTTTAACCTAGGTCTTAATTTCATTGTTATCGTAAAATAAATTACACTTTATTAATTTATAAAAATAAAATTACTAAAAATAAAGTCATAGGGGTGTTAAAATAATGGCATCATAACTAGATAATATATAAAACTAAAAATTTGACGCTAAGGAACGTTTCGTTATAAGCAGCATGGTGATATGCAAAACAAAAACTTTGGTGCGTTAGGCGGAAACTCCTTTCCACACGTCCACCTTTAAAAATATCTTATTACTCTCTCTAGGGGACTCTAGGCCTGAGTATCACCGGTAGGTAATTTATTATCATGGCATGGCATATTCTTATTCAAAGTGTAAACTTAACTTTTGTTTTATTTCTTACAATATACGATTACAATCGTGAATTCAAAGTGCTGCGGCTAATAGTTTCGCTCAACTTGGCCGATTGAGTTCGTTCTGTCATTTATGCAAGTGACTAGGCATCTACATGCGACGGGAAATACATTACCTACGATTTTTAACTTTGTATGCGGTTGTCCCCAATATGAATTAGATCTTTGTGATAACCTAAAATTTTTTGCTACTGGTTTCAGGCGACACACTGTACCTATACGAAATTAGTGACAGACTGTTTTGCGTGGAATCGGTCACCCAGTTCCTTTCATTGCGTATGACATGTGACGCGCACGCGCACACTAGCCGCAAACAAGCGCCGTGGCTATCATGGTGAATTGCCCTCTCACAATACCGATGATTGCACACAATCCTTGCATAAAACTAATAGCTATTACCTTCATTCATCATCACGCTCATTATCGTGTAAATGCTATCAACTTACTTTAACTTAGTATGGTGTCCATTGGATTCAATTCGACTCATCATACGACTACTATTTTTTCTTATTACTCTATGATACACTCTATGATACCCACACGTCGGGTTACTGAGCAAGTAATCACTACGTCGTCGGGTTACCAAATTTTGGCAAATTTACTTATTCTGATTCTACTTTCACTTTAACGTCAAACACTAGCCCCCTGATTAAAAAACGTGGCCTAAAGTTAGACTTGGTATGTTGTTGGATGGATTAACAATGATGCTATTGTTCTAATTTTTAAACCATTTAGTCTCCGTTTTGTAATAGGGAGGTAAGAGATTGATATTGAAGTGAATTAAGATAAAACACATTTGACAGATTTGTACACTGTGTACTTTAACATGTGACTATCCGTACCTACATTATCAAATTCTTTCATTTCCCCGACTCAATATAAAAGAAACTAGTTTAATTTTTCTATGAATTGATAAAATTTACAAATCAAGCATTCAGGCATTGTCAGGTTCTCAGCTGTTATTGGCCTTATTAGTTTATTGGCTGATTTATTTTCTACAAAATATTTTGAGCATGCAACCGTATTCAGTTGTCACATCTATCTATGGTTGCCTAGATTTTATCAGAAGTTGATTTGTTTTGGAAGTTTAAACGTCGAACAGAGAGTATCACATAAAAGTAACTTTCCCTTCAACAATAAACAAAATGTGTCTCTAAGACATATTTCGTCTTTGTAAATGTGAAACCTTTACATTATAAACGTCGTTATAAAATAGCCTCACGTACATAAGTTCTAAGTAAGCTCTGTTTACATACAATAAGCTTTCTACAGATAGCTCTGCATAGGGTTATATCGTGGCCCTTTCCACTGGCTGTGTGCCGGCGCAGGGTCGACGACCTCGCAGCCTTTACAGGGAATGCACAATGCGACGACAACCTATTGCAAAAGTTGCATCTTTTGTCTTTTACACTTTACTTTCCGTGATTTGCCTGCATAAATACCCGAGTGATAGTCGATGGGTCCTTTCACTGTTGTGATATCCTTGAGGCAAGTCAATAGTTTTAAGAAGCTAATAAGAAAAAGTGCAAGTCAAAATCAAACATTTGTTCGTTCATTGTAGAAAAACAATTGCAAAATTAAAGTTTTGTGCGTATATTCATTAATTTTGACTTGCACACCTACTACAAATTCCAATTTACTTCACTTTTCTGTTATGCCAAATTTCACGATGAAATAAGATTAGTATGTGTGTAAGTGTCTATCTTTCAGGTTGCGTTGACTTAAAAGTTATATTTAATTATACTCTTCGTATACCAGTAGATATTATACGGCTTGATATATTTACATACTTACTCTCTTAAAAATAAATAAAAAACGTTGCAATTATCATTGCTCTTGAACTTCAAAAGCCAAGGTTTAATAAATGAAGTTTGAGCCTTATAAAGGGCATACTCTTTACGGATGTTCAATATTTATCTCTTTATGGAGTGAGTTTTGTCATCACTGTCTCTGATGTTCAATTAATGTGACCTTTTTTTAGTCGGTATCCTGCACATATTATGAGCTGAAAATGTTGAATCCATCCAAACCATATACGAAGTAATACCTAAGCTCTTTCTCTCTCATCAGTCTTTTCATACTCAAAACTGTGAAGGTGCGTAGTTTTTACTGTTATTAATAATATACTCCACAATTCCACATATCGTAATTTCATATACTACAATTTTGATGTTTAGCTAGGTTCGGTATCATTTACCAAAATTAATTTACATAATGTCACACAATAATTCTGTAGTTAAACCACTTAATTAAAAGCGGAACTGTAGCGCCGATTTGAATTAGAATATTACACAATGGTTAATTGTATGACCTCATCAATTTTTACGTTCCATTTCTTAGACCTTGAGGGTAGGCGAGGCGTGGTCGGTAGAGTAGAGGCGCGGTGGCATTGCGCGCGCTTCCGGATCGCAGCCGGACACGACCCGTGCGCGGGCGCAGAGCCAACGGCTTTGGCGAGGAATGCCCGCCTTTACAGAATGACCGACCGTCTCCGTGACCCTTGCACCGTGCTCAATGCTGAGAACAAACATTGACACAGAGATGTATGACCTTCCCTCGAAAACAATACAATTTTGAGCCGTGGCAATTTCACACTACTTAAGAGAACGGATCTGACCGGTAAGCGAACGAACAACTGACAGTAAAAAGTATTTTTAATTGTAAGGAATGCAATCACATTCTCAATGTGTTATAGTGTTTGAATTGTGTTTCAAGTATAACCGGAGTACGTCAAATATTTTTAAACTTATAAAATATATACGTTCAATATAACTGAGGCCTGTGCTAAAGCCTTCCATAGTTCTTAGAAATATTATTCACGCGAGTTCTAAAGGATGGGTTATATAGATTTTGCTTGCAAGGCGACTCCACCATTGCACGCGAGCAAGGTGAAGTATGATCCAAAAAAAAATTAAACGTGCTTTATGAATTTGGTGACAAGACAATGTAAAAGTCGTGCGCAGTTTGGGCTTAGACAATGGCCGTCAACGATAACAAACAAAGACGCCGTGCTAAAGTTGTTTTGTGCAAAACTACTTTTGGAACGATAACATTAACTACTTATATGACTTATATTCTGTCGTTGGTTCGACACACCCTGACCTAATGCTTTGTGTTTAGCGAGATTTCGTAAGTAGCACGTGCAACCGCCGCATGTGAACATACTCTCGGTTGGACATTTTGAACTTTGCTGCTTCAGTTTTAAGGCCTAATAGGAATCCTTCCTTAGTTACATTACTATCAACGGGAGTGGGTGCACCATTGAAATACATTGTGACTAGGCACTGAATAAAATTGCGCGCGCATTTAACCCACATGGCGCGTGGTGATCTCGGTTCGTATGATAAATGTCAGAAAAATGTGAAAGGACTGGACCTAGAAGTAATTTTATGCACAATACGAAGGCGTATGCGTCTAATTAAGTCGACAAAAGTGCTTGTTATAATTTCATTTTGGTTGGTACAGCTATATAACAATGTGTCGTTTTCTTGTTAGTATGGTTAATGGTATTATTACCTTTATTAAAATCAGAATAATTATGTCCCATTGTTCTCGAGCTAAAGACTGTGTTGAAAATCCTTAGGAATAAGCTGTAGCTCGATAGGTACTCCTAAGGTAATTATGTGGTATGCAATAAGGAATACCTATCTATTATTTATGAAGACGCATTTGTATTCGGCATTACCATAAATAAATACATAAATGCACCAGGCATAACTGATTAAACATGACAAACACCTGGTTTCTTACTACGACTTTATTTATTAGCAAGTCTTTAATATTACTACTTGTTGCAATAAACGAATTCGACAAGTGAGTTGTTATAGGAATACTTTTATTGATATCCACACTCAACTTTTCGTTGCGATTACCGTATGAATTTAGCAATGACGGGAGCCTTCGGACCAAAATTAAAAACAAATAATATTCAACGATTATAATTTTAAAACAATGGAATTGTTTTAACCATTTAGAAACTTTTTTTAGCTAGGAGAGTGTCAGATAACAACAAATAGGACTGTGTTTCTCGATTGCCGCCAGTGGGAACGTAGCTAGAGGTGACGACAATTATAAGCCGACTGAATTATTGCTGTTATCATTAGTGCGGCAGCAATTGCTATCAATCAGTAATTGCGAACAAAATTACTTGGAATTTAAAAATAAATTGGTATAAAAATGTCGGTCAGTGAACGTCGGTTCCTACACCCAGTGCATTTCGGACACGTGCGGTGTGGGACATAGCATTATGTGCACCAGTACCTTCGTGTTCAAGGCAATACCTAATTGCTCTCTTTACAGTTCACATTTAATGTGATTCTATAAACAGGTTTCTGATGTGATATAGGGAAAACTGTAATAGAACTGGCATGTTAGGTCTTAAGACTTTACTTTTCGCATGTCTATAACGACTATAGTCGCGCCGTTGTATCATGCCCGATTTGACAAATGTCAGACTGAAAGCACTAGTGAGGGACAACGGTAAATTGCCGAATCATAATTATAAGTCACAGTTATTTCCACTAAGGGCAGTTTCCCATATTCAAATATATTTTTTTAATATTAGGTTAATGGGTTTGCTCTTGATCTCATCTCACCTGATGGAGAGTGACAATGAGGTTTAAGATGTAGCATGCTTTCCCAGAACAAGCCTATTCACTCTCGACTTAAAGACACCCAAATTGTAGTCCTCGGGAAAAACAGAAGCCGGCAAGTTGTTCCATTCCTTAGCAGTTCGTATTAAGAAAGAAGAAGCGAAACACGAAATTTATTTTCAAAATAAAATATTAAAACCTTCAAGTGACAAATAACTAGTATTTAAAAAAATACGCGGTGAGTATTACCGGTTACGTCACTTTGAAAAAGTGTCAAACGGCGTAATTTTGTAAACG
Source organism: Cnaphalocrocis medinalis (assembly GCA_014851415.1). Lineage (NCBI taxonomy): Eukaryota > Metazoa > Arthropoda > Insecta > Lepidoptera > Crambidae > Cnaphalocrocis > Cnaphalocrocis medinalis. Next base: position 6,391,889 of record CM026275.1, on the reverse strand, counting down.
CGTAATACTACAAACTGTAATGGAATATGCTTGCGTGCTTATCCACAAAAGTATGAAGTAGGTGCCTAATGTATTGAACTAAGAAACAATTATTTGGGCTCTAAAACATGAGCTATTTATACTTGTATTACCTATATGTATGTTTTTTTTTACATTGAATTTAATTGCAATTTAAACATACAGATAGATTACAGGCGGTTAATAGTTTTCACAGTTTAGATTTTGTATACAAAATGTCATCTAAGAAGATAATAAAATTCAATAAGATAAGGTGAACTATTACCACTTACTGAGATTTCACTCTAAGGGATTCACAATTTAAAGATAAAGCGTCACATATAGCTATAGATATCTAATAGTATGTCGCTTTACGTCCATGAGTTTAACAGATAAAAATCGCAACTTTTATCCTCATAATAATTTATGCATTGCATAACTATGTGACGCTTTACCTTTACATTGTGAAATAGGCCCTAAGTTTACCTGATTTTATGTTCGCAATTACCTCATAAACTACCTCTCCCGTGACTTAATTTGAATGCATATCTCAAAAGAAAAGTTTTTATAAATAATGTTAAATAAAAATCTAATTAATTCAAAACCGAATTATATAATTATCAAATCAAGTTCAATCTGTAATTAATCTTTGTATCCATATTTTCCAGTTGCTTTGCCTCTTGGCGGTGGTACTGGCTGACCCGAGCCCTGGGCGGATACCGAAGGTGTACAATGCGCTGATCACGTCCAACCAAAACCTGGAACCGAGCAAGGCCTACCCGGTCTACCAGCCAGTGCTGCACGACACCTTCGCCTACCCCTTCCAGCCTATTTATTATGGAGAGTTACCTTTCGGCAACGTAAGTTAATTTACACAACTTCTTTCTGGCCCTGATCCGGCAAATAGCCTACCTAATTGCTACTATGACTCTCATACTCTCTCTCACATATGGTAGGAGACTCAGATTAACTGGACCATACCTACACTCTGCATTTGAAAAAATATTTCGATGTGTGTCGATTTTCTTACGATATTTTCCCTTACTGCCAAGCTAGTGATTGCCATACAGAGATTTATAAACTCCCAGAGTGCTCTGACCTCTTATTTAGAAAACGTACGTTCTTATCCACTAAGCATTGAATTAGAAATAGGGTTAAAATGTTGGCAGCGCACTTGTGACTCCACTAGTGTTGCGGATGTCTATGGACGGCGGAAATCGCGGATCGATTATGTGTGCAGGAGGGATACCACCAACCATCTCAGAGTATAACAAAGTAATCACAATCGCAAAATAAAAGTTTGAATTGTCTATTACTACTAAGGCCATCCAAAAAAGTAATCCCAAAAAAATATTTGAAGGGCATTAAAACTGTCGCATTGTTTGTTTTTGAGTTAACATGATAACATGGAGTGGGAATCAAACTCTCGACGTGTGATTGTAATGCTTTTCACTCTTTATTCCCTCACCTTCATATTCCGGTGAACGGTGCAACAATTGGATATGGATTGAGAGCAGGACCAATGAATTATCGTGTTTTCTAAGGCACTAATATGTATTTCTCAAGAGAAAAACTCACTACACGACCCGAGACTCGAATCCAAATTCCAAGCGTAGGTGTCACTGAAAAGTGAAACCCACTAACAAAACAATACTACAATTTACTTTCATTGATATATATGTATAGAAACACTTTTGTTACATTTCAGGGAATACAGCCGGCTGGATGCCATCCCGGCGAAGGGGCCAAATCTATCTCACCAACCATCTGCACCACCGCAAAAGCCAGCTGAGGAAAAGCCCGCTGCAACCCCTAGCCCTCCGGTCAGCCCTGAACCCAGCGCACCCCCAGCAGAGACCGACAAGGCCACCCCAGCTCCTCCTCTACCTCCAAACACGCAATCCCCAATACCTCTTAACGAATTTGGGCTCCCACCCCATGTTCTTCCCCTCGGACGCATAGACCCCGCCTACAATGGATTCACTCAAGTTGGACCCTTTACGTACACGTACCCTAGCTTTAGGTTCTATGACCCATATGACCCTTTTAGCTTCAGTGCGTATGGCAACCTACCGCCGCTTTACAGGCCTCTGCCGAATGTTCTGGAACACGGAGTGCCTGTTGCAGCGGCGGGTAAGGCGCCTCCTCCACCTAGGCCAGAGCCTTCGGATGCCCAGCTGCAGCCGGGGCAAGGTCCTCCCTCCGAGCCCAATGACTTAAACGTTTTGAACTACTCGTCGAAGGACCCCGCTATCCCTAACGTACCTCCGCCACCACTCCCTGACGGCGGCCTCAAGTCTGACGTGCCTGAATAGGAACCATAATTCTCAAACACATTAGGTTATAGCATTATTATCATTTATTATCATAATGTGACCCAACAAAAAAATACTTACAGGTTGTGTTTGATTTTAAAGATATGATAACTGAGGCATGATAAGTTCCTGGAGATCGTTTTATTTATTTTTACCGTTTTACTTTTTATATAAAAGTGTTGTAATTTTCACTAAATAAAAGTTAAAATCACAAACAAAATGTGTATTATATTTTCAGTTTATAATTCATTGTCATATATGGAGGCGTAGGCGTAATAAAATGAAGCTGTTTATTTGGAGGTCAAGTTCAATTCATTGCTGCGCCAACATAATAATATATACTTACCTATAAACAATATTTTTTTAAGGTATCAGGAAAACAGAAATCACATGAAATTCTTAATATAAAATATCGCTATAGAATTTTGAAGAAAATTAAGTATGTACAGAATTACCTGTTTTCAATCATTTCAATATGTAGGTAACATTGTATAATCTATTGAAAATTTAGACAGTACGCTATTAAGAATACTTTTGTGCTTGTCTTTGGCAGTGATCCTTTTAAATTAAATTTAAATTTGATTTAACTTAAATATCGGTTTCAATAAACGCCTAAATACTCAGATTTAAGTATTTTAAAATAATTAGTTTGATGTTCTCTCTTTTTTCCGAGACCAAGCTAAGCGCTTAGTTGAAGTTACGGGAGACCCAAAGCCTGGCAGCTACTGCTGCCCAACGAGTTTTCATCGCTTTCCAACAAGGTATGCGGCCAGCATTTTGGGGACATAGCCACAGGGGCCTCCTCTGTTTTAATTTTTCTTTTTGGCATATTTTTAGCATTAATTTTCAGTTATTGTTTTTATTTTGTATTAGTTTTTCTTATTTGGTCCAATAAACCATTTATTTTGATGCATGTCGTTTAGTGTCGAAATGATGATCCAAAATTTTTGCAGTTTATGGTTGTGCGTGTCAGTATCGGTGCGTTTAAATAAATTATTGCGTTTTACAAATTCACGCCGATCATCTAGTTTAGGTAATATTATAAGAATATCTAGTTAACTTTAATGCAATACTTTTAAGTGCTTTTAAACAATATATTTTTTCCGCTAACTTTTTTTAGATGCTCGTCGCTTTGTGTTTCTCATTTTATGTCAATTATTTTTATTATTACCTAATTAATACATTTTCGTAGATAAAGTTTGAAAATTTTCCCTACTTTTACTCCCTAGCAGTCTGTACCTATAAAAAAAAAACAAAATAAAATTCGCATATTTATTCAAGAAACGTTTATTTTTTAACATTTATATTTTGTACTATACACTTACATATTCCCAAAGATTTAAATCATATTCCTACAAATATGTATATAGGATGTACAATTGTACATTTAGAATTAATCTCAAATAACATGAACACAGTTCTGTATGTCCTCGGAGATTATTATAATGTTGAATATTTTGTTCTGTACCAACTACTTACCTATTTCCAAGATAGGTAAAGTTATAGATTAACTCAACTAGTGTTTTCTTACAAAGAAAGGGAAAAAACGAGAAAAAGCGCCAATTAATGTTTTCCATTAGAAGATGCGAATAAAGTTTGATAAGAAAAAGGTCAATTTTCAAAGACCATTTCATAGCTGCCAGACCAATCGTCGACAAACTGTGGTGGAACAACCCCGTACAACACGGGCATATAATTATACGGGACATAGAAGAGTATATCCCAGGAGATTCCTTCACTTATTGATAACGGAACAAACCACTCGTAGAACCTATACGGATATTCGCGTCCTGCGTGGTTATAAATAACAGCACCTAAGCAGATCGCAAATTTCGTAGGATGATACCTCACAATATCTCCGTAAGGAGATTTGGCTCGTAAGTAGATACAAGTGGGCTCTTGTGTCATATTCAGCCATTCCTGAAAAATAATGAATTTATGAAAACTTACCACCACCAACTTCTATCCAAGTTTTTGTAAATACTTCTAGTCCCTACTAGCACAGAATACTTAATAGTACATGTACAGAAAGCCCACTCCTAAAAACAGTTTATGGAAATGAAGACTCAGGCTACCATAACATAACGTTGAAATTCCGACCGCCCAGCGTTCAATGCCTACCATTATTCATACCTAGAAGTGCGTTCTCTTTCTATATCAAGCAACTGTCGCGCGTGCGTCGCCGCTCGTTCGTGACTTTCTACTAATTTGCCCCTCTGGAGGGGCCGCCGCGTGTACTTGCAAGTTCGATACCTACACGCGGAGTGGGACAGGCCTGCTACTAGTTTATCCGTGGCTTCACAGACGTGGTGATAGTATTATCGATACATTTTGGCTTATACAATATTATCTTAAAAAAACTAAAGTATACTTACACCAACTATAACTTTTCCCTTTAACTCTTCGTAAGTATAATGGCGTTGATATTGGACCACTTTGTATCTTGTAGTGCATGTTCCAAAATAATATTCATTGTGGACGTCCTCTGTAAACTCACCAAACTTATTAGGAATAGTTATTGTCCATCCTCTTCACTCATATATAAGAGCGATAGAGGTCAGGTAGTTTTGCGTCTTTGAGCTACGCACACATACATATTTTATGTAAATGCCTTCAGCAAGGAGTTGTTAATTGGTAATGTGTTAAAATATGATTCCATAATAATTAAGAATATAGTTACCATCCGGGTCATCTATATTCGTAAATACAACACTGCTCAAACTGGAGTGGTTTCTATAGCCGAAAGTACCAAAGTCTGTAAAAGTAAAACAAATAACATCTAATAACTATGTAGATAAACACGCAGAGAGATGTTCCTCGAACGAACCGCAAGAATTTTGAATCGCAATAAACGAGCCGCAACTATTTGATTCAGAACCGCAATAGTTACGTTTGTAATAGCTATTAAAATATAAAATTTTTCGTTGTCAAATAGAACACACATGCATAGAAATTATTGAAAATATGATAATTACAGAATGAAAAAGTACATTGGGCCCTTGAGGGTAACCTTCAATAGGTGCTAAAGTTAGCCAATTTTACTTCATGGATAGGTACCTACATACCTACTTACCTTTATTTAAAAAAGAAAATAAAACTGCATTGTTTTTTTAATGGGCTCGTAATGCCAGGGAATCAAACCGGAAAAATCCTTAATTTATTTATAATGAGTTTGTCATTTTATCACGAAACATTAACAGCTTAACAAGTAAGAAAGGGGTTTGTGAATGGAATTAGAAAAATGGAGGAACTTACTGAATAAAAAGCAAAGAATCACTACTGTAAATGATGTTTTACAGCTCGGCAACATGACTAGATACTGAAATACAATGTGCACGTTGAGTGAATTGTTATAATTTATCTGCTAAATATGGACTAAACGTGGGACAAGTTTCTTTTGGCTGACAAAAATCAGGACTGTATTAGGCTAGTTGACAGTTTTTTTCTGATCGATTGGTAAGTAATCAAATATGTAATCTCTTTAAAAAAGTGAAACCATGACTCCGTTAGCACGAAATCTCCGAAATATCACATAGTCAAATAACTTCAGCGTGTGCATTAGTTATTGTATTGCAGGAGAACCTTTGTCGATAATGCGTTTATGAAAATAATTTCCAAAAGTTACGTTTAATAGATACCGACTTGCCTTTGAACATGAACATTTATAAGGCTCATAACAAATAAAAGTACTTACTGACATAATTTCTCCAGCTAAATTTTGCACATAGGTAGGTAGGTACTTAACTCTTTTTACCTTATTTTTTTAAAATATGCTAATATCAGTCTTTGTTAACTTGCCTTTGTTTTTGACAGCTCTGACTTAGTGTGCCAGTGATCACTAATTTCAAACTCTGTTGTAGGTACTGGACGTCTAACTCGATATGAATGTAGTTTTGTAACAAGTCAAGAGGATATTATTTTTAAACAAACAGTTATTGTATTTTCCTAAGTTTTTCTTCTTTTGTAAATAAAGTCTTGGTTCAACAAACAGTTTTGTTGACATTCCTTAGCTAAAACATTTTCCCAAAATCAGTAAGTGAAACCGAGGTCACTCGGTTAATCATTTAATCCTATAAGTCTAAAACTTTAAATCGTTTACAAATTTTGTTTGTCTACACCATGTTGTAAAAAAGTAGTGAATATCTATCCTAACTATTTAATGTACCTACTGAAAGCACTTGCCGTTATTTACTTAGTTAAAAGCTGTGATCAGATTCCAGATTCTCGATAAGCGTTGCTTCATTGTTTACCATGGTCGGTAGATCGAAAATAATGAAATACCGGAGCTGATAACGTATCGGAATATTCCCATGTGAGGGATAATGACAATAATGGTGATATACAGGTTTCGGCTTCACAGGTTGATGCTTTTGATAACTTTTATAATGATTGGGGAGTCTCTTCATAGTATCTGGAGCTCGCTCGATGCGTTGCTAAGGCAGACTCTGGTCAGTTGCAGCCAAAGTGTGTTTGTTCTTCATTCATACGAACTTTCTATATCAGGTAAGCTGTAAATATCATACATTCTTGGGGATTTAGTTCTTTTATACCGAAAGGTTACGTTTTTTATGTGTCATACACACTTTAAAGCCTGTTTTAGTCCCTCAAACTTCGATCCCGGATAATTAATTATACCTTAATATGAGTTCATAGATTCAAAGGCTTGTGTTTTAAATTATCCGTGAGTTAATCATTCGATCATCAGTTTTATCTACTTTGGGTCAAAGAAGTATCAAAATGGAGCGGTTGTCATTTTTACGTACTTAGGTACTTTTTCAATCAAAAGTGCGATAGAAAGAAAAAATAAGATATTAATTAAAACAGATAATAAAAACAATATTAAAGGGATTTATTGACATCTAACCGTTCCTGAAAAATAATATTATGCCCATTTGTTTGCTCGACTAAAATTTAATGGTGTATTGTTTAAAACAAAGTCACATTACGATAGCTATAGCTCCAAAACGGCCGTACATATCCAAGCTGAATGAATACCAATGTAAAATATCGAAAATCCAGTAAATTAGATGACTATAGTTTCTTAAAAAAATAGATGGCATAATTGTAAGGTTTTATTTTTCTCGTATGTACTTACTTTAGGTACACTACGAAGTATACAAAGAGTGAGGTGCAAGTGATAACATTTTCAAACCATCTTAATCTTCAGGTATATTACGTGTTATCCGCAAACTCGTCTGTCTCTTCACTGCCAATATTAGTCATGTTCCTGGATGCAAAAAAATATATTTCCCATGTCGTCTCTTCATCGATTTCTAATGGGATATACCACTCATAATATCTATATGTATAAATCTCTTTAAAATAGATATATCGAACATAACAAATACATATCGAGAATCTTAAAGGATTGTACTTCATAGCGTTTGAGAAGCTCGATTTAGTTCTTATGTAGACACATAAGGGAGCCTGTGTCAAATTTAACCATTCCTGAAAGTAAAATATGGAGTTTTAGTAATTATAGTGGCTGTGGGCGCAGCGCTTTGACGAAGAACTGATGCAGCTCCAATTGACCTGATTAGAGTCGCAAAGGATCTCACTGAACACTGGCTGCCTACGTTGGGACACTCTGGATGTGTTTGAGGAAAGCATGCAAAGCAATTCCAGCAGTGGATATAATATCTCCGTTGAAAATGGTGGTGATGAAATAAAAAAGTCCTTCCAAAAAGGTGCATCCGTGTCACGGAACGTGTGACGGACTAAACCTCGTATAGCGCCGGCCCTCGCATTTGCTAACGCTGTATAGTTTGACCTTAAATTATTGTATGCCTAAATGCAATACCAAACATCCCAACTTTAGTGTAATTTAGTAGAAACTTCCCATATTTGTGTATGCTTAGATATTCCATAAAAGCGCTGATATAAAGCCCAAAATAGTTTTCACTGCCTTTTCAAAACTACTAAAATTGACTTACACCAACTATAAGACGGCCCTTTAGTTCTTCATTAGTGTAGGATCTGTAATATACTAACTTCCTGTATATCGCGGGCGCCGTGCAAATTCCAAAGTAGTATTCACTTATTACATCATCTGCAAACGCAAAAGTTTTACCTATTTATGTTTTAAGTTGATCTGGCCAGATGTCGGTTTTTTTATGCATACGAGACACCTGATGAAAAGCGATCACCGCGCATAGATATCCACTTCTCCTGGGATATGCAGATTTGTTGCAACATTGCATTGTTTTTGACTTTCATGTTTAGGACATAGGACATTTTGTTGCGAGATTTCTATCATGTTCCTTATTTAAGAGCTATATTTCGGCAATGTTGAAATTTTCACAAGGATCCTGTCTAACGTTACAAAAGCGTTGAATCCATTCTTATGATGAACATAAGTAATTTATTTTTAATATTTTGGAATTGTATAGTTCCTGGATATTATTATAAGTCTAAGTATACATACGATTATGATGATAGCCATAAAGCCAGTTGTGGTCAGCTCGTATATGCTCGATGATATCGTCAACTCATGGCGAATCAAGCACGGGGTTCGGTTAGTAGTACATCCACCCGGTATGTGGAAGCTTGTGGGTTCGATTTCCACTTGAAACCTTCGATGAAATTTTGAAGTGCATTTTATATTTAATTATACTGATAATAAAATTATGTTTTAATTTAGTCAAGCATGGAGTCAGATCGATGTAAGAAGTGGTATGAATTAATTGATTTGCATTGCTTTGTTATAAGAACTAACCTTCCGTGTCGTCGACAGTAGTGAACACAACATTGCTCAAAGCGGGGTGCGATAGAAAACAGAAAGAACGGTTCGTCTGCAAATTCAAAATATTTTCTATATGAAATCAACTCAACACAGAACAAAGACAACTTTGACCTGGAATAAATCAAACATGGCCATTTCTAAGACATATTGAGTCTTTTTTTGAGTAATGTAAACCGGTTGTTAGCTTATGTCGCACCTTTAGATCCGTCTCACTCCTATTTAGGTCGGTTTCCCTACAAACTTTCTCGAAGGCAGTGGATAAAATTGTATTTTACTGTGACAATAACCTTAATAATAATATTACAGAACAGAAACTAACTAAACAAAACTTACAGACTAAATATAATATAATTGTTACTGTTCGTACGTTTTCCCACGTGATTACTGACATTATGTATGTATTTAATTCAATATGATTTATTATAAATCAAAATATGCGAAGATACGAGTATGTTCTTTGCCGAGTTTTGCACTAATGAAATGAAGTAAGCATTCGGTGGCGTTTTCTTTTTATAGGGATCAAAATTGTAAAAATATTTTTTATTTATTCACAATCAATCGTGTTGACAAACTTTATTATAACAACATTCTGCAATATGTAGGTATTCAAATTGTTTATAATCAAATTTATTAATCAAACAATTTAAAAATAAACATGTATATCGCATCTCTAAGATAACTGTGAACTATTCAAGGTAACTGGGAAATACTTAGTAAATAATGGCTTAAATTTTAGTTGGGTTAAGAAAAACTCTTCCCATTTTTATTAAATGTAAAAATATATTTTTAAAGAACAAGCTCTTACCGCCTGGAGACGGTTGTGGTAGACAAGACCGGCCTTAGCCGGGTCAACTGAAATACCTTATACCTAGATGATAGATGATCAATAATATTATAAATCGTTTATCACATTTGTTTTAACGTTCCTATTTGATGTCATAGGTCCTTGTAGATGGATTCGATACGGATTCTTACTGTGTTCGTTTCTTTCTTATTAATTTTAGTTTGCAGGCAAGCAGTTAGTCTCCCGCTGTACCCTAAGCCCTGTGGCGGGGTTGACATCTCGGAGCTTCCAGGCGCGTTCGGTTTTATTCGGGTATCCTCTTTAGTGGTAGAATTTACTCTTGAGACGTAGAATGCTGGCTTTTCGCTCTGTACGCTCAGCTCAGCTGCATTCTGAAAAGCTTGCGAAGCGTGTCTCCCAAAGACTTTGGAATTCCCAAGGTAAACGCAAAAGTGGCCACCTCACAGAAACTTGGCGACGAACTGTTGCAAATGGGGCGAAGAACATCGGCAAGACGTGGAGTGAAGTCCGCGAAGCACAAGATCGAACGCGATGCAAGACTACTGTGGACGCCGTCCGTCCCTCCCAACTTTCATTACCAAGCCATATTCGGAGATCCGTAAAAATATATATCATAATTCATACCTCCCGTCAAATCCGTGGGGAGGTACAGCTCATAGTAATAATACAAAAACCGTCTCTGGGAGTGGCAATATGAAATCCTCGGAACGCATATTTGGAAACCATACGCAGTACTACGGAAGAGTCCGTATTCGAATGAGGTCGCTTTTATATAAATGCAAGTTGGAATTCTGCGTATGTCAAGCCAGCCCTGTGGAAAATAATGCACATGTTTATTGGACAATAATGCACAAGCTTATAATGTAGATAGAGATTTAATTTATTTAACAAAACAGAATACAAGTATATGGGTTGAAATAACAAACACAGTACAACAAGGCGGTCTTATTGCTTGTAGCGATTTCTTCCAGACAACCTTTGGGTAAAGGAGAAAAATAGTGCATTATTGTCGTAAGTCCAAGACAGAAAAGAAAATCTTTTTTTTTCCTGTTAAAATACTTTTGGGTCTTACGACGTGTAGGTATAATATTTAGTATATTAAAATGCGAATTTTTTTTATTCCCTAAACGATTTATAATATTGCTATTTCGTAAGAATATGATTAAACGTTTAATTTTATACTCTTTGATGATGTGGATACTCTTTACTACGCACATAGTTGCCGCTATCCACTTTTAGGTACCTATTAGGTATTGGCGCGCGTGGAGACGCGCTATTGTATTCCGACGGGTGCTATCGCGTGTGATCCTAAAAATCCGCTAGATGGCGAACTGTACTAGACTTAGGTCCTCTTTCCTAAGGTCCTAACTTCAACGTCGTGTTGTTTAGTGACAGTATGACATCCAACATCAAATAAAACCAATTACCGTCAAAATGGATCTCAGTTCTTAAGTAGGTACATAGGTCATCTAGCGGATTTATCACATGCGACTAGCCGCTATTTATTTTAGCTCTTGAAGATGAGGTATCTTAGAGTGTGATTCCCAGTTGCATCGAAAGGGTTACAGAAATTAGACAATAAAGGATCACAAATATAGCCTAGAGGTTGTTTAACGAGTAAGTTACCAACCTCTTTAAAAGTAGTAACCATAGATAGTTCGTTCCATCTACTAATAGTGCGCATGTTGTTGTGTTGTGTTGTTTGAATTAAAATTTTCTTACCCTGACAATAACTTTTCCAAGGACTTGCATGTGATCCAAATGCACGTGAGTATAAAATATCAATCCTCTTCGTTTGCAATCCCCAAACACATACTCGCTGTGAATATGTTCTGGTGATATATAAAATAAAATGTTAGTCAAATTTGCACGTTGAATTGAATCGACATAAAGATATATCACACAGATTTACACTAATGTAAAATTATTATAAAGTATTACAGCGAAATCGTTTTTATATTTAAATAATATCATATTATATTTCATATTTGGATCTCACGGCTGCTTTACCATCAGGCGCAGTCATCTTGATTGTCTTCAATATATAAATAAAAATTATAGGAAAATACCAAATACCGAATGTATTTTTTTATAACTTCGTAAGACCCAAAAGCCTTCTAAAAGGCATAAAACAATTGAATTTCCAATTTGTCTGCTGTCGGGGCCTTACGACGATAAAGTGATTTTTAAAAATAAAGATTTATTCATATCTTATATACAAGGTAAAATGATACTTATGTACCTACATAAGTATCATTTTACCTAGCCTTATTACCTCTAGGAATACCTATTCCTAGACGTAATAAGGCTATTTTACGATTTAAGCATGTACCTACTGTAGTTGTAGTACTTAGGTGATAGAGTTTAACCAGATGCTAACCATGATCTTTCGGAGACCCAGTCAATAACAATTCTTGTAGAGTCGTAAAGTGTTGCCATCCTAGAGCTGGGGTTGCTAGAAAGAAAATTGTTAAAACAAAATTACTTGCCTACTTCATTTTTTAAAAACAATATATGACACCTATAAGTAAAAAAGTTTGTATAAAAGTATTGCATTGTTTTTGTTTTTATTAATATTAGATGAACTCTCACTAGCACTTAGTCGTCGAAAAAGAACCTGGAACGCTTTCCTCAAAGCTTTAACGCAAAATATTTATGTTTTTTGGTTATAGGTGAACACTTATAATATTCTCAGTAGGTAGATAAATAGTAGGTAATCTAAAACAAAATTTTACCACAGATGCATAAAATCCAAATGATCTTTAGCATCATAGTTTATGTTGGGTCGATGTAGCATATAAGTAACTTTAGTTATAGTTGGTTGGTAATTGTATTCTTAGAGAAAAATAATACGATCACGTTACACTTCCTTTAGAACTACTATCACTAAAACTGCGCTTTATATAGCTCGAATTGGAAGTTGTCATACTTTGCCACGTACTCGTACGTTTATATTTACAAAACATTTTGTATGAGCCATACGAAACAAAAATTATTGAACATCAATCATAATCATAAACAGGCATCAGTCATAAGCACGAAATCAGGCAACAGTTAGGTGTCTACTTATTTTAGTACCTACCTATTTTGGTATTCAATATTAAATTAGTGTTTCTATAAAAAGATGTCGCACTAAACCAAGATTAAATTTGTAGAAATTAAGGCCTTTTTTCTAGAGTAAAAGATTAAAGTAGTCACCATTTAAATAATTTGCGAATTGCAGTAATAATTGATCTCCTTTCGCCGCACTTTTGTCGTTTCTGCTTGACCCAAAGGTTGTCTGATAGAGAATGCCTCTTGGCATTCAGTTCACCTATTATACGAACTTTTGTGCAATAAAGTTTTAAATAAATAATTATAATAGATATGGAGGCATTTTAATTTGACTCCAAATGCATTGATGCAACATCATTAAAAACAGTATACCCGAAACTTTTAGTTTAACACCCTGTATCACGTTATCTTACCGTAGCGAGTGTAAGCTCTACATCGGATAAAATCACAGTCACGTAGTAGACGATATTGTGTAGGTGACGCTTGTCGAATCACCTGTGTCTGATTTATTATAATGCAATGTATTTCTTCTTTAACAACAGGATTTTAAGTGTAATTTTAACTGTGATTTTCAACGAAAGTTTGCAGGTAAATGTTGTACTTATACATCGATTTCATATTTTACTACATATATCATATGAATATGAATATAAGAAGATACATGCTTGATGTTTATTTTAAGTATGGCTAAAATAAAAGGATAGCCGACTAATTTTATTGTAATCGTAGGTCCTGGCATAAAAGTCAGAGGAAAACCTCCCAATTATTTAAACGTATCGATATAATTGCAGTGATGAACGCTTAGCCTCGAATTGGGTTGATCGGATTTTCTATTTTCAATACATTTGATTTGTGAAGAAAAACAGTTTGTAACACAGCATTAGTTCCATAGTTCCCATTTTCACATAAATTAACCCCGTCCGTGTTATTGTACTTATTATAATGCAACATAAAATTATAAAGACTCATCCTTTGTATTATCTCTCCACAGTTCTGTCGTGAAGAAGTTTCGAGTTCAGGGATAAAAGTGACTTGGTATCAAACTTTTCAAGGAAACTACATAAGGTCCGATCCTCTATGCATCCATAACGAAACAGTGATAACCCGTAATTGTACCAACGACAAATGGATACCACCTCTCGCCGAAGTTCCACCGTGCTATACAGCTGTAAAACAGTTTGATCCCTCATCCTGCCCGCCTGGCTTCAAGTATATTTCAAAAAGCTTTTGTTATCAAATTAAACATACCTCGCAATGGGACTATCCCTGTATCCAAAGTGGAGGCGCAACAGTTATTACAGAGTTGAACAAAAATGAAACAGAATCTTTGTTAAATTGTTTGAACAACACAAATTATAGATATTTTTGGCTGCCAGCGCAACGTAGAAAAGTATTTGCTCCGATTGTATGGTCTACGCCAGGACCCAATTGGGGACATAATATAAATTCGAAAGCTCTTCTTCCTCTCAATCCTATCAATGCGAAGAAACTGTTTGCTATTAGATATTCATGAAGGAGTTCTCGTAACAGACATATGTAACAATGAGTATCCGAGTCTTTGCTTATACAAGAATGATTTGCAATACCCAGGTAATTGTCCTTACAATTATCACGCATTTCGATATATGCTAGATGATGGAAGATGCTTTGGCATTGAAAAATCAGAAATTAAATTAACATTCAAAGAATTTCTTGTAAGTAAATGTAAAAAACCAATGGGTAATGGTGAATATGGAGATCTTCGACGGTATGTTTTTAGTAAATTAGCTCAAGTTGAAGACCTTCCAACTGATTCATGGTGCTGGTTATCAGCACCAGTAGAAACCTCACATACAGTAAATGCACAAATTGATAAATATAGTAACATTTCTGATACATTATCATTAGAGATCCCACCTCTGGTAAATGTGATAAACAGGGATGGATTGATAGCCTTGATGAACTCTCTGTCTACATTATCATGTATGGCATGTGAAACTGACATGATTTACGGTGACACGGAGTTTCTCTTTGAATATGATGAAGAAATAAAACAACTTTATTTGACTGTCTACTTTCCATCAGGCTTATGGAAATATAAAAGTGGTGACAGAGGTGTGCAATGTTTTTCAGATGCTGATGGTTTTTTTAGAGTAATTGATATTAACGATTTATCAACTGTAGATATGAGACATAACTGGTCCTCAACTACAGACACCAATAGTATAGAAAAAGAAATATATGTGATAAACCTAGTGACTGATAGATCAGCGCGCTACTGGTGTGAAGGGCATAAAAGAGACTTTTCCTTGATATCTACACAAAAAATTCTAGTTAATCCTCAAGGTAATGAGGTACATGTGTTTTCACTTGTTATTAAATTTAAAGTCCACTTGAATGAAAATAACAATATAATTTTTGATATTCCTGATTTAGTTGATAAAATAAGTTTTATATTCAATGTCAAAAAAGTTTTGCTGATGGATATTTTAGAGTACAATTATGAAGTGGTTACAATATTATTTCATTTGCATGTGGCAGTTAACAATACTTATACGGATTTATCACGTAACCTGCAAGTAACATTGAACTTTCTTAAATTAAAAGCTGAAATTAATTTGCCTAAATTCAATTACACTTTTGTCAATATATCAAGTTCAGTTTATTGCTTACCAACAACTTCAACAGATTCTATATTGCTCGATTGGGAGTTGACTTCTATTGGATATATTACTGCTCCAAGACAGTTTTGTTTACAAGAAAATGGTTTACCAGTTAATAGACAATGTCATGGTTCTTATCTTCTTGGTAGTTCTTGGGGTGAAATAGAAGGCAAATGCGATATAAGTTACAGGCCCACTAAGACTACAACGTTTCTTTTTAACATCATTCAAGGTTACACTGACATTGATTATATTTCGAGGTTTCTCACTATCGGGGTAGGATTTGTTCTCGAAGATATAAACATTTTAATTCCAGCTGATATTTATTATTTATCGATTTGTTTTAGGCATATTTTAGATATTGCCAAACGAAACATTACTTTAATAGAAACTGGCGATATTGACAATATTGCGTGGATAATGGATAGAATGATGAAAATAGATAATAATAACTTACGCTTAGCTCAGACTCTTAATTCCACTAATGCAATTTTAGAATCTACTAATAATATAATCGAACTAATAACCCTAAACAATATTACAGTTTATAATAACAAAACGTTAAAAAACATTTATCAGTTAGCTATTCAGCCTGGGTTTGTTATACAAGTATCTTACCCGGAATTAAGTAACGTAACAGGCATAGCAATTTTAAGTAATGGAACTTCTAATAATTTTACGGATATGATAATTCAACCACTGTACAAAAATACAACTATAGATGATGTCTTGTCTATTAGGAATTTAGAAGTGGCAACATGGTTACCTCACTCTATTGTAGATAATCTGAAAAAAGTAAATAATTATACTGGACAGGGATCAAAGACATCAAATTTTATGCACTTAGTAATAAATGTTTATAATAGTAATGCTATATTTCAAGAGTTAAGTGAAAATGAGCATATTGTTAATAGTCGAATAGTTGAAGTTACTGTACCCGGTTACGAAACAAGCTTAGAACATCCTTTACCATTAATTTTTAAGGAAATGAATGTAAATAAATGGGCAAAATCTTGTGGGTATTGGGATTTTCAAACAGAAAAAGGTAACATCCCTGGTTCTTGGTCTAAGCGAGGTTGTATTTTGCAGGCAACTACAGGAATATGGACAATATGTAAATGTTATCACTTAACACATTTTGCTCAATTAATTAACATAAGAAGTAAGTTTGATTCTGTCAAATCTCCAATTGATGACACACATGAAAAAGTATTGAATATTATTACTTTAATCGGGAGTTTTCTTTCATTGTTAGGCATTGTAGGGATATGGATAACGGCTACAGTGTTCGAATCATGGCGGAAAAAAACTGGAACTAAAGTATTACTACAGCTTTCCATTTCCATTGCTTTACCTTTAATACTAATTATAATTTTTAATTTAGAGAGCAACATAATAGTGGAAAGTCACAAGACATTTACAGTTCCAAAAAATATGGTTGCTCTGTGTGTCGGCTTAGGAGCTTTATTCCATTATTCGGTACTTGCAAATTTTATGTGGATGTTAATCACCGCAATTTTGCAATTCATAAGATATGTGCGAGTCTTAGGCGTTTTAAGACCTTCTAGATTTGTAATAAAACTGACACTTATTGCATGGGGATTTCCAATTATTCCTGTAATTGCAGTATTGCTCGCTGATTACATGAACTATGTACCTAACCCATCATCCAGTCGTTCCTTTTGTTATCCCAGCGGATTGTATTTGATCCTGGGCGTCATTGTACCTGTGTGTATGATTCTGCTAGTAAATGTTATACTCTTCATTCTGGTCATTAAATCTATATCTAAGAGTACAAATATGCGGGCTACGGATAGAAGTTTAGTATGTGCACAATTTAGGTTGTCTATATTTTTATTTTTTTTGCTTGGTTTAACGTGGATATTTGGAGTTGCATCTTTTTCAGGTAATTTACATTGGTCTTACCTATTTTGTTTAACATCTACTATGCAAGGATTTGTATTGTTCATTTATTTTGTAATTTGCGATCCAAGTACTAGAAGTATGTGGGTAACAGTAATGAAACCACAGTTTTCACGTTCCAGAGTCAGTGTCACTACTATAAGCAGTGGTTAGCAATTATGTTTTATTTTAAGGATAGATTTTAATACTTTAAGTACCCAATGATGTGCCAATTTACTACCTATTGTAATATCTAATTTTCAGAATACTTGAAATACTCAACCAAGGTTCAAACGATAACTGCAATAGAAATGGGAGCTTTTGTTGTTTTTTTATACATTTTTAATATTGGACAATACTATATTATAAGCATATTATTTACTTGACGATGGGTCGCGCGCGAGTTGAATGCTGCGGTATACTACGCTCTTCCGACTTATTATTCGAGTACGAATATGTGGTCACTTCCACATTTGTTTAATAAATTATAAGAATATACCATATTATAATTTATAACCATATTATATTGAACTTAAGTAGGTAATCATAAGAATTATATGAATAAGATAAATGCGTTTAATTAAAATAAATATAAATATTTGCATAAATGCTGTTAGATATGAGAAAGGGCTTATTAAAATTGCGTAGAAAACCATGCTATGAGCAAATAAATATTCATAGTAGTTATATTAGGTATGATATTTCGCTTGGACGGAAATAAACTGTATTTTATTTTATTTATTGATCAGTGAAAGTAAGCAAACGTAAGACCTTTTATTTCGTCTAAAGGCTTCGAAGATCAAATACAATGCGATGACTTTGAACGCAACCTGGAAGAATATGCTGACACGATGATGAGCGAGACATAAGTATGGTTAAACACAATCTGCTATTCGAAGTATTAAGGATGTTAGGAAAATAAGGTGTGCAGTTATGTCAATAAACAACATTTCGCAACAGCAGTACCATCGAGTTTCCTTCTGATACACACGTGCAGTCAATTTCGACTAAAATATTTGAATGTAAAAATGTTTGAAAAGTCTCATAGTTTATCGTTATATATTTTGTTATTGTTTGGTAAGTCTTTGATTTAAACTACTACGGATTAACATGTATAAATTATATTAGTTCAAATAAAATGATTCAATATATTATCTTGTATTATTGTACCTATGCCCGAAATGGGCAAACTGTTGAGCCTATTTAGTATTTTAATTTAACCATTGTACACAGTTTTGGGACGATAAATGATTATCTTATCTTACCTTAATGAAATTAATCTTATTTCTTTCTTTTATTTAGTCGCCGAAAACAAGGCATGGAGAGCGGTGCCTGCAAACCAAGCTATGTATTCAGCTCGTAGGCAATTGGTCTTACAACAAGAGGAATCAAATATTCTGGACGACTATCTTCCCAGAAGTATGATTTATGTCTGAAATGTTGCCACTTTAGAGTTTTTTCTACTTCTCTAGTCTACAGATACTCTTTTTATTTGACCCTCAAAATTATTTAGGCTAAAGCTTTGAGCATGTGGCTTTATACTCAAAGGGCTAAGTGATCTAAAAGGCACACGATTCACATGGATAAAAAATAACATTATGGTATTTTCATTTCCAGATCCAAAGTTACTAAATATTAGAAAAACGGAACCAAACGCGACCATATTAAATAAGCTACCTATTTTTTGCTTGACATTCTAACGTTTTACCTGTTTATATCTATTATTTGTGTAATGCAACACGACATTTTAAAAACGTCTGATTAATTTATCATATACTTATGACACATAGCTAAATAATAAACTTTTGGTCCAGCGACCGTCCACAGCATATACAAATTCGGGTGGTGCGCCAAAACTGCCACGGCACCTCAGTTCCTGCGCAAGAAATCCACGATCCACTTCCCGACGTTAGAGTCTGCCAGGGCTAACTATGTATACGTATGTATATCAAAATATAAGTAGTACTCGCAGGTATACACATCATGTGTAGTGTGTGCATTAATGGTTTGATTTATCTCACTATGCAACATTTTATTCTTAAGTAAATATTGCACTTAAAAAATTCCTCGGAGGGTTCAGGTGGGACTCGAACCCACAACCTTCCGCAGACCGGGCAGAGGGTGTGTTGTGGGTTCGAGTCCCACCTGAACCCTCCGAGAATTTTTTTAAGTGCAATATTTACTTAAGAATAAATTGCAAAGAATTGCTATACCAAAAATAAAAAATATGCAACATTTTTTAGCATTATCGTGAGGTAAAGATATATTCATCATACTGTCAAAATAGTATGGATAGTTTAAGGATGTTTTTGAGAAAGAGCCAGTTAATATAAATTTTGGAATAAAGTGTTTTACTATATTATAGCTAGATTGAGTGCATAACTTTTTAAAAGTGTTGCCCTTAGATTTCTTAATTTACAGACAGAAAAACGTTTAGATAAAAATAGTGTCGCGGATGCTATTAAAAACACGCTAACGCTCGTTTTTTAAAATCTCGCTCTGGTCTTAATAACCCTCATTATGTGGAAGTCACACAAACTACTATTTTCAGTTAATCGAGCCCAAGAATACGATAAGGTTCGTGCTGCAGTGCGTGGTGCTCCAGATCATGGTCCCGCAGCGGTACATGCTGCGACGCAGCCGCCTGCCGCTGTACTACTGCCAGGGGACGGCCTACTACGTCATGTTCGACTTCGTCCAGCGGCTGGACATCCACGAGTTCTACCTTCGCTCACATCTCAACATGCCTGCAGACTTCATTATTTCCTTTTACCATCCGGAGCTTTAATTTGTATTCAGATTAGATAAATATAGAAATTGGGAAATTGTTGTTGTTTTTTTATGCGAAAGTAACTCTGTCTGCCTATTACTCTTTCACGCCAAAACTACTGAACGGATTTGAATGAAATTTGTTATACAGATGGCTAAACCCTGAGAAAGGACATAGACTAAGTACTTTTTATTGAGAAAAAGAAGTTGTAAGAGGGGGTACAAATTATTAAATAATTAAAAATGCTATTCCACGATACCCAAAGATACTATTCCACGCGGACGAAGTTGCGGGTAACAGCTAATTAAATATAAAAACAAATTTTATTGGACAAAATAACACTTCTGTACCTGACATTAATCTACTCATCAAAAGCGCCTCAGGATTAATGGGATTTATCATCCGCACCACTAAGACGTTTCTTAAGACAAAAACGAATATCCTACTGTACTACTCCATAGTACGTAGCATTCTAAAATACGGTAGCAATGTCTGGAGACCGCACATTGTCTGGAGACTGCACTTTGCAATCCACTCATTGACAATTTAATAGAATACAAAAAAAATTTTTAATCACTTGGCATAATCTGAACTGAACGCATCGTAGGGAGGACTTCCTACAAGTTAAAATTGAAACATTTCAATATGATGAACCTTGAGATTCGAAATTCGAAATTTTGGAATAAAGTTCAAAATTGTTTTATTTTATTTGAGCTAGATTACGTGTAATCCTTTTTATTGCTTTGCATGCGGTGTTGACCTGTAAATAAAAGTGCATATAGTCTATTTTATTAAATTGTGTTTAATATTCTAAATAAAGAAACACGAATGCAAGGGAAAACAATAACTGAAAACGAAAGCTAAAAAACTAATAAAAAGAAAATTAATACAAAGTAGGCGCCTATGGCAATGTGCTCAATATGCTGGCAGTATTATCACGTATTAAGTACCTCGTAGGATAGCGATGGAAATTCGCTGGACGAAGTAGCAGCCTTTGGGTCTCCCGTGACTTCAACTAAGCGCTTAGCTAAGTCCCGGAAGCTACTTGCTTGTGAAATTAAACTCGAATTCATGAAAAATAAACTTATGCTTCTCAATGTTAAGGCCGTAATGATAAATACATAGATGTGATCTATGGTGATTATGGAGAAATTATCCTGTTTTTATCCTGTTTACGGATATTTTATTTAAAGATAGATAAAGATTATTTATTTGTAAAAACATAAGTGAAATAAAAATGTAAAAAGATTGAAGTATTATGTTCTTCATTTTTTAAACATTAAAGATATTAACAATGAAAACATTAAACCGTTTAATATTTAAACCTAATAAGTTTTAAGATATAAAAAGATTATGATCATACAATCTATATAAATTAATTACTTAACAATCATAAAATGTAGCAGTAACACAAAAAGAAAAATTAAATGTATTGTTCACGTCATTATAAGCTTGTGTAGGCTGATTTTTTAAGACCAATTTTATAATCCTACATAACACTCCCTTTTTTTTTCAAAGTGTTCTGCTGTATCTCGCACCTACTCCGTTTAAAACATATTATATGGTAACCATACTTTTCAAAACTTTCTCTCCTGATGGTCGATTGTGTAAAAGAAGGTTCCCTACTTTTTATTTGTTGGCATTTAAAATTAAAAGATCGTATTACCCAGTCCAAAATACTTTGTACTCATTCAAGTGTTTGTTTCAGACCAATATTAGGAATTCCTCAGATCTTTGAGGAGAAAACATCCAGCGCCAATATTGTTTGTTGTTTACAAACGGACGGCTCCTCTGTCCTCTATTTCATAGTTTTTGCGTTTTGTTCGAAAATGGACGTCCTAAAGTTTGTAGTTCTTGTTGAAATACGTTAGTATTGTTATTAGAAACATGTTGTTCTATCACTCTTCTTAATGAGTATTCTCTGACCATGATATTTTTAAGCAATGTCTTTTAAAATATGGATTTATTAAAATTACGTTCATTTAAAATTGAACAGTGACATATGAAAAATCTCTTGGTAAACGTAGTGTAGGACGGCCTCAGGCCAGATGGAGTGACGATCTGCGCAAGAGGGTTGGCTGGAGCTGGATGCGAGTAGCCGAAGATCGATCAAAGTGGCGAGCCTTTGGAGAGGCCTATGTCCAGCAGTGGACTGCAACAGGCTGATGATGATGATATGAAAAATCCAATACCATGAAAAGGAGGATCATGCTTGCTTGACGTTTGACGAAACACAGCTATGGTTTCAAGTGAACTTAACTTAATTACGAGTAAACCTTCTTAGTTATGACTGTAGGTAGCTCTGATGTAAAGCTAAATAATAAGCTATGTAAGTAAATTTGAGAAATATTATTTATGTGTGTGTCCAGTGTCGAGGCACAAAGTGGCGTCTGTATTACGTGAGTTTGCAACTTGCCACGATGACTTCACCTTGAAGCCGGCGGACGGGGTACTCAAAGAACACACGTTTACTTGGCTGGGATTCGTTCAATACACGCATGGTTAGTAACATTTATAATACTTAATACCCCAGCCCGACGTAGCTCGGGTGACTATTAACAGAGTGTCAGTACTAAATTACAACCAACGATAACAACTTTAATTACTTACCTATGTACCTAAATGAAATTGTCTTATCATATCTTCTATTCAAATTATGAAATCATTCGAATTCGAAAATTTGATGAAGGAATTTGACAGCCGTTTGAACAGTTGTAGCCGGATGCTCTGCTGCCAGTCTCAGGCTTCGTGTCCTTTAGCCAACAGACAAGCTAATACCTAGTTGTATACAATATTGATTGCACAACTAGGTACCTACTTAAAATATCCACATTTCAGTCAAATTCGTAGCATGAAGATAACAAAAACTACTTATTTTACGAGTTGTGTTAATTTTTTTGCTTAGAGCTACATACACAGTTCTCATTTTACTTTAACTGTCCATTTTTTTATAATAATGATATGTCTAATTTGAATGTTTAAATACACTCACTAACAAGCGTAAAAGCGCCCCGTTGGTCTAGTGGTTTAAGTACCGGGCCGTGATCTCGGGGTCCCGGGTTCGATTCCCGGGTCGAGCAAAAGTATGTTTCGAATTTTTCGAACATAGCTCGGGTTTGTGATCACCAATCCGCATTAGGCAAGCGTGGTGATTAAGCCTAATCCCATCATAGTAGCGATAACTTGATTTCTATGATGGAGGCCTTTACCCTGCAGTGGGACGGTATATAGGCTGATACTTTACTAACAAGCGTCGTTTCAGTGACAACTGGGCTCCCACATCACAGCAAGGCTCCCCGAGTAATCCTGATCCAGAAGCAGTTCGCAGTCGGCACTGCGACCGACATGCTACACCTACCGAAGAACTATAAACTGTTGAGTATTAACAATACCTACTTTTAAAATACATTCCGTTTTTAGGCTGACTGTCCACTTTAAGCGGAGCGATGCGGCGGAGCGGAGATTTTCGGTATTTTTATAGCGGAATTTTTGTGTAATACTATTGGCTAATATTTGTCCGTTTCTCCGCTCCGCCGCATCGCTCCGCTTAAATGGACAGCCGCCTTACACTTACTAACTGATTTTTCAAAACGGAGAAAGTAGGTACTAAAGTTTGAATATTATTACTAACTAGTGGCCCACGCCATCATTTCGCTTCGGGACCGTAATCAGAAATGAACCAATAGATGGCGCTGTGCTCAATTACATCGCGCAAGCGTTTCGTGTTTTCGGTTTACCTATAAGCCTTGTCGTTGTCCTATAGAAGTTATCTCTTTAGAAATAGTATAGAAGATCGAAGATATTCAACCAAATCGCCGCGGGAGTGTACTGTATTTTTTTTCTACTCAGGTAAACGACAGATAACTAGGTTGTAGACTTGTTTTAGTTTGTTTATGATTGTATGTTGTGTAACTTTCAGGGGTAATGTCGTGTTTGGCGACTATGAGCGTGATGAAGAAGACTGCGGCCTGACGCGACTGCAGGCCAAAATAGGTGCGCAGTGCGCACGCGCATACATAGAGATGCCGATCGTCGACATCACGCCGCATCCAGAATTCTCCAGGTTGTACTTAGAAGCCAATCAGTCAGGTCACAGTAAATGTACATGAGGTATAGTACTTTCAAATAACGATAGTGGATGGTTTTTATTTGTTTTAAACTTTACTACACAATGTGTATGCAAGTAATAGTGTGGATTCCACTCGGTTCAGTTTTTTTCTGGGAGGAGTTATGAAATGAAAAAACAGGGTATTCGGTTTAGAATTTTACTTTTTATCCAGTATCGCAGTGTATGTGTGTGTATGTACACGAGCTTGTTTGTGTGGCTGTAAGCAGTAATGTAGAGCAAAATAAAAACCAAGAAGGAAATTGTAGAAAGGAAATATTCGTGGTATAAATTAAATATACTTAATGTAATATTAACTTTCAGATTTGGTGTTGGTAATAGTTTGGCGCTGGTAAAATTTCTTCGGCCCATGAGATCACGTAAGAAAAATAATGCTTACAGAAGTTAATATTTAGAAGTACATAATTTAATAGAGACATATTGATATTTTTGTATCTTTATTTTTTTAGAATACATGGTACCTATTTGTTTGCCTTCGGTTGCGGAACGCCGTAGGAAAAGAAAAAACAAAGCAATTTTTATGGTTGACTATATTAGTAGTAAGTCTAAAAGTATTCATTTATCTTATGAACACAAGCATTTTTACATCTACTGTTAAAGTAATTCGTAATTGGTTTTATTCTAGCTGTGCCGAGAGATTTTGATACGGAAAGAATGGGGAAAAAGACTCTAAAATTGTACACGCATAAAGACTGTCGTAGACATCGCATGAAAACGGTTTGTAACATTTCTAATTATTTATGAACAACAAAAATCTTTTTCAATTCAGTGTTCAGGCAACACTTCAGCCTGTAGAGAACTTCACTCCCTAGCCGCACGCAGCAGACATGTACATACATTCGAACAGTTTGGTACGAATTTTTGGTATTTCCAGAACATTACAGAAGACACACAACACACACACGCACAGAAGGTTAGCAGCGCACTTGTGACTCCACTGGTGTTGCATGTGTACATGGGCGGCGGCAATTGCTTACCATCAGGTGGTCCGCCTGCTCGTCTGCTACCTATGACATAAAAAAAACATAGGGGTGGTAACCTCTTCTGCGTCTTGTCTCCCGTTGATGGAAAGCGGCCGGAGCAAGTAGTAATGAAATTCCTTAGAACACTTTCCAAAATGCATGCAACCTGTAGATCGGATATCTTCTACTTGTAGTCGGACACTCTACCTTACGTTTATGTTCAAGTACGTTTTCACACTAAACTTAGGTAGGTACCTCTTTCACATAAAACTAGACTACTAAACATGATGAAAAAGAGTAGAAACACAGCGAAGCTATTTACAAATTCACGCATAAAGTGGACCTTACTTCTCAAAATTCAGGAGTAACCAGGTACTGGTATTGCAGGTGTACTATGGACGGCGGCCTATCTCTTACCATCAGGTGATCCGTCTACTCGTCTGCTACCTATCACATAAAAAAATATTAGGGTGCTCCGTAACTATACCTATCCGGAAACTATCGTATGTCCTATATAAAAAAGCCATAACCGAATCCGAAATAAAAGTTTCGGATGATATCAGATTGGGGCGTAGCCTACAAAGCCGATTTTACAACCGATTTCATCCCCACCACCACTTCCCCGATATCGCCACTGATAAGTCCGTGTTTAGCCCGTTTAATAGAGACACGTTATAATTAGTTTTCTTATTACGGTTCGACGAAATTCCAAAAAAAATTATATTATTTTTTAACCAGAGCCTAGGCAGTGAGGGCGTCACACACGTGTTGTGCAGTTCGGGCTGCGGAGTGCGGCCCGGGGCGCCCATCGTGAGCCACTCCGCTGAGGGCATGTTCGAGTTGCTCGGCGTGGCCGCCGGCGGCGGCGCCTGCTCCAGGCGCTCCATGAGGCGCCGCCTCAACACCGAGCCGCCCCTCTACATCGACGTCTACCCGTACATCACGTGGATCATTAATGTCATCACTGCTCATATACTGCCCCGCCCATATCCACACAACTTTAAACTGGTTGAAGGAGGGTCGGGTAAGACTTCATTTTATGATACTTTATTAACCGCCAGACAACCTACAGGCTACAGGTATGGTGTTCTCCGAGCAGTAGCGCATATACTGCTTGGAGAACACCACACCTGTAGATTGTCTGACGTAACGCCAATGTACTGAAACCTGAACCAACATTGCAGGTAATTTAAGTTTCACCTAAGCTTACTATGGATCATTCAATTCACCCCTCATAACCAAAGCTTAGAATATTGCGCCATCGAGGTCGTCAGAATATTTGCATTCTTAAAGTATGTGCATGTTTTCCAATTTTAATGGATTAGAGTGATACGGTATCACGCTAGTGTAGTACTCGTAAGTATCACTGATAGCACACTAGCGTCTTTTGAGCGTTGGCGTCTTGCTGGTGACCTCCCTGAACTAGCGTTTTCAGGCGTTGTGTCGACGCGGCACCCGAAAACGCTAGTTTAGTTTGGGGAGGTCACCGGCAAGACGCTAGGGTGGGGTCACTCTTGGGACTTTCAATGACAGCTATGGCGGTACACCGAGGTAACTACCTGCGCACGAGGCGCGTGCAGAAGAAGGGCTGGCGCGCGCGCACCTACGTCAACGGCAACGCGTGCTTCCGAAGCACCAAGCGCCAGCGCCGATATGCGTTGTTCTACTCGGAGAAATTTGAGGTCAACGCGGACCCGCCAGCGAAGATGAATATCTTTATGAAGGTAGGTAATGATCCGCCATCATTCAATTTCGGTTCGGCACAAGGGCGGATCCACCGTTGTGGGCACGATGGGCATGCCCACAACCTTAAATTAACTTGGGATCAGCAGTTTTCAGTCTAAGAGAGGGGGAGGGGTTACCCACAGCTATGGGCGTAGCTAGGAGGAAACGAGCCGCTAGACCCCCCCCCCCCCCCTCTTCCACTATATCCCAAGTCAGAAAATCCGCGCCCACAACCATTTTTGAAGTCTGGATCCGCCCCTGGTTCGGCACCACGTTTCAAAATGAGGAATTATTTCGTTGAATTTTTCCGTGAATTGCGCGCCTAAACCTTCATCGGATCGTGTCATCCAATCCTTCTTTGGTGTTTGATGTCCCATTGAAATATGAGGGTAAGGGAATAGAGAGTGCACTTGTATTTGCGCACATACTTGTAAATGCACTATAAATGACCTGCGTCGATGACTGGTCGTTGAGATTGGCCGCCATAACTGTATTATCGGTTAGGAGGGCATTATTACCTAGACGGAAACTTACGGTGGCCCTAGCCGCGAACAGGGAACACGTGCTTCCAATTTGCGACTAAGTTTAAGTAATGGCTGGCTAACAACAAGTTGCTATCTAAAGTAAAACAAGTGGCTGGCTATAGTAAACAAGTGGCTGGCTAAAGTAAACCAAGTGGCTGGCTAAAGTAAACCAAGTGGCTGGCTAAAGTAAACCAAGTGGCTGACTAAAGGAAAAAATTGGCTGGATAAAGTAAAACAAATGTGTCGGTTTACTAGGAAAGGTAAGTTTACACCTTTCTCGCCATTTACCATCATCTCTGATTGGTGGTGTAGCTAGGGGGCGTGAAGGGGAATTTTTGATAATGTGATACTTACGAAGCATATTTTTATGTAAGTAGTGGAAAATTACAAACAGCAAAAATAACGAATTTAAGGTGATGCAGATAACACTTTCACAAACTAATCGATGTACGTTAGTACAGTATACTGATATGTAACCTACGTTAGGTAAAGTAGATAATAACTCAAACCACAACATGCAGCTCCCGGCACCCGGTACCCTCACTCACTTGGCGAAATACAAAGCAGGCACTGCTTCACACCAGTCTTCTATGGCAGTGTTATCACTCCGGTCGAGCCGGACCATACCGAAGCTTGGTTATAAAATGTTATACTTACATTAGGCATTGAACTTAATTCCTGGCGGCCAGTCAGATTTGTTGTGATTAATCCAGAAACTATATTTTTATCGTTAGCAATGAATAGTACCTAACAAGCATAGCCAATAAATCCAATCGCACCTACAAACTGTACTTCCGTGAACAATAAAGCGCCTACTCTACTTTGCATAGTGATTGCTTAGTTATTGCGCATGCATTCGAGTGTTTTCTGGACAGAACAAAAAATGGCAAATACAAAAGTTCTATTATATCGCATAGTTAATGAAATGGTTTCAAAAAGTGTATAAACAGTCAGTACTTACTAAAATTAAAAAAATATCACCTCTTCTTTCGAATTTGTATCTGAAAATAGCGATTTTTAAATTACGAATCTGATTCAATTACAGACCGATCACCGTAGGTAAACGTACATACAGGTGATCGGTCTGCGCGGCCAGCAATCAGAAAATAAAGTAAATGTATTAGGTGCGTCTCTTTTACGCAAGGCAACCTTTTTTTTTTATCCAGATATCAGCAGGAGTGGAATGCACCATCGTTTGCGCTCGCTTGATGATGCCGAACCGGCTGGCCACGCCGAAGATCGAGGGCGTCGGCGGCTACAACATCTCCATAGAGTTCCAGACCGAGTGGTTCCCCTACACCTTCTACTTCTCTCTGGGGCTGACCGGCAAGAACACCACGCACAAAGACTTCATCAAGTGGTTCAGCGAACGGTCGCCTGGGTTCTGGTGATGTTTTTATAATAAATGCGATCCGTTTTACCGTTTATTCATTATTTTGATACGTCTATTACTCTAAACCTAAATTTGAATTTGTAAGGATTTTTTATATGATAGATGAGCAGAATCACCTGATGGTTAGCAATTGCTGCCACCCATAGACAACTGCAACACTTTCCTTCCCCCCCAATTGGGCCTTCGTTACCCTCACTCACTTGACGAAACACAGCGGTGACGATGCTTTACGCCGGTTTTCTGTGAGGCTGTGGTATCACTCCGGTCGAGCCGAAGTAAGTGGCTCTCGTAAAAAGGTTTTAAACATGTAATTGTCTTAATATACAGGTTGTAACAAAAAAGGGGTATCAACCATAAAGGGAAATAATGTGTACCTTGTGTAGATTCTATATGCAAAGTTTCAAATAAATAAAAAAATATTGTAGGAAAAGATAAACAATCTTACCGTAATTAATTTATTAAATTTTGTATGCAAACAATCGTCAGGAATGCAAGGGGCGGTAACTATTCAAAAAGGAGCGGTCAAAGGTTACTATCCCTATCAGCTGATTGCTCATTAGTGATGTGCGATTTGAAATGGATTTCACAAAGAATCGGATTTCAATTAAATATTAATAATCGTAATATTAACTTAGCAGGTTAAAAACTCTAATATGAGATTTGTAATGTGTGTAAGAATCGGTTCACTTTGGGATGATACCCCCTTTTTGTTACACCCTGTATATATCCAAATACTAGAGAAATAGATTAGAGATTTTATAAATAGTAAAGACCTGACGTAGTCCTTTTATTTGTAGTAATTTGCAAAATAATCGTTGCAAGCATTCATGAGTCTCAATTTACTAGACAATGATGATTTAAAAACATTGTTATTGCCACTGCCTAACCTTTCAAACGACTACCTACGCTCGTTCATTTCTATTGAGTATACCTATTATACTCGTAGTTATGACATTTTTCACCACCCACTTATCTGATTATGATGTTCATGATTCTATTCTATTTATGATTATATGGATATGGCGAAATCAACAATTCGACAGACCAAAATTAAGATTTAAATTCTTATGATGAGTACACTACAGGCACGAAAACTTTGCAATTGAGTTATTAATAACATACAACCATGGTTATTTGGGCAAATCAATGGAAAATAACGGCTAGATAGGTAGGTACTCCGTTATTTCAAAAGTAATTTCAGCTAGAATTTTGACTATGCTATTTGATCTTTTAGGTATCAATTCAATTCATAATTCGTCAGGTCAGAAGATATTTTAATTTTTATTAAGACAAAAGCAAAAATAATATTTCAATATACTGTTGTAGGACAAAGTGAAACATCAAGTGGATTTTTAAATTTTACTATAAACATTAACAGATTATGCAGATTCTACAGATATAGTGTCTTCGTCATTTAAGCCTCTGTCGTCGTTGCCAGCTCCTGGGAAACTGGCCGGCGGGGAGGGCGAGGGGAACGCGCTCGGCGGCGACTGAGGAGGGTTCTGCGGGAACTGAGGGTTCGATGGAAACTGAGGGAACTGCGGGAAGCCCGGCAAAGATCCCTGAGGAATCTGTGGGAACGATGGGTCTGTCAGCTGGGGGAATTGGGGGAAGCTGGGAAAAGTGTTGGAGGGAGGCTGGGGTGCGGCGGGCTGAGATGGGGCGGGGGCATCTTGTTCAGGCTGATATTGTTCTTGGGGCGCATCAGCTGAATCAACGACCGCTGAGTCTGAGTCACCAGCGGGGCTTTCAACGGGGGCGCTGGGCGGTTGTCCTGCAGGAATGCCGGCGGGGAAGCTGGGAACGCTTGCGATCGGTGCTACAGGAGACAGGGGAGGGTAGAAGATGCTGCTCGACGGGAAGTACGACGCACCGGAGATAGGGTAGTACGCAGGGTGCACGTGCTGCACGGGGGCGAACGCGCTCAGCTGCGGCACTTGGTAGGCAAAGTGTGGCTGAACACCCACTGAGTATGATACTGAGGGTACTGGTAGCTGTAAATTAAAAAACCGTCTTTGATTTGGGCCAAACTTTAATAATAACTGTGTTGCAAGAGCAAATAGACGCATGGAATAAGTATTTACTTTTATATGCAAAAAAGGAGCATAATACTACATTTTTAAAACTTAAAGTTGGTAGATTCAGGAAACATAAAATGAATGCATTTTTAAATACTTTAAACATGGTACATAGTAAAATTTATTTTAATACTCACTGAGTTAATATACTGGGAAGAGGAGTAAGCGACTGTCTTGGAGTGCGCAGGGAGGACGGTGCGCACCACGGGCGCCGAAAGCACCGTCGCGCCCGGCCACGCCACGGCCCCGCCGGACGCCGTTCCCGCCACCGCGCATACCAATAGTAACAAAACCTGCCTCGCAAATAAATAGTATTAGATAAGAACCTTCAGACCACTGAGGATGTTGAATCTGTAGATAAAAGCCTATTATTAACGCTGGCAACCTCTTTTAAAGAGAGGAAGAAACACATTTATGTTCTACAACATAGAGACAACTTCTTTGAGACAAAAATAGGGTCTATTTCCCGAAATTCAGGTGGAACCCATTACCTATTTAAACTTTGTTTTTTGTTGCACTTGTAATCAACTATTTTGCAGCCAAGTAAAACCTTCTTATGTATTTTATACTTAATTATATCTCTAAATATTATAAATAAGTAGGAAATCGCCACTTATTCCTTATAACATATCAATTTGCTAGTTATAACACTCCATCGCCTTCTAAAGCAGGACAATTTAACCACACTTCCAAATCTTCGAGAACCTCCCGACTGTTAGGCAACGGTCGAAGAAGTTCCGAAAACAGCCTCCCGTTTCTTTGATGGCTATCGGGACCATCTCAGCCCAATAACTATCCAACACTCAAACATAAATAGTATGAATACAAATCGCAATTTGTATTGTCCTCACAACACTTCCGGTTCCATCACTGATTCGCACCACATCGAAATAAAATAACACGATTTATAAAGGCATTAAATTGGCACAGGCTTTTACGTCTACAAACAAATTAAAAAGTTGTTTCGGGATACATTTGAAGGTTGTAGGCACTCGTACCTTCATATCGGAGGCACCAGACAACAGAGATCTGTTTAATACGCGCGTTAATACGCGGCGACTCTTTTATATACTAAATGACACTCCGCCCACGGCCACGGAAAGAAAGTCACTAGATGCGCCTGTAGCACATTTGTATGCTACCAGTGCAGGCCAAATTACACAACGAATCTTCTTCAGCAAGATCAGACAGAATTTAAAATAGCATAAATGGCATTCCAACTTACCTCAATGCAACTGGGTTAGGTATAGCGAATTCCAATAGGCACCTAAGATACTCGGTAAAAAGATTTTAAAACATCAAAGAATCTGTTTTTAAATCCTATGTCAAGTTTAATGTTTCTCATCCGCACTAAAGTTAATTTTATGAGCATCCAACATTATACTTACTTATGACTTCCTTAATATTGATAACTCAGTCTCACGTAGTTAAAAAAGTAAACAGTAACATTCCAGTACTTATTGTTATTATAACTCTTGGAACTTGATGAACCTGAATAATGCCTGATCTAGTTGAAATCTTTGGAACTCGGAACCTTTCATTTAATACAGTTGATTCAATCATAAACCAATGGTTTTAATTCATGAATCATTATTGCATTTTGTGAGTCATCAATATTTCAGGACTGTATATTTTGTTTATTTGCGAGTAAGCCACAAATAAGTAGGTAGTAGGTACCTATATTGAAAGACAGAAACTGAAAAACATAATTATACTTCCAAAAAGAGACAGAACTGAGCAGTGACATAGATTTCCAACAGGTACTTACTTGAGATTATATATTTTGTATAATATCGGTTAAAACTGCGGATCCTGGGAGCTGTGTTAGCTGCCTCGTACCTAAGCTAGCACCGTCCTTGATTGCCGATGAAGGAAACAGTTGTTATCACAAAGCAAACCGATAGCCATTCAAACAGACATACGTACTTTTATATTAAAAGAAAAAAGATGTGTTAAAATAAAACTGGATTCCGTGTTTTCCTACGTTTATAAGGGTTCTAGTTAACCCTAAAAACAACGTATCTATCTACGTGGTTTTATCATCTCCTCCTGGACTCGGCATGAAATATCCGACCACCTTCTCCTTGAATAATCCGACGAAGGCTTTGGGGATTTCGTGGTGGAAAGGATGGGCGCCGCCCACGTATGAGGTGGCCCAGCTGTTGCTGATCATCTGCAGTAACAGCCGCATCACCTTCACCTGCGGCATTTTCGCCGCATCAGTGAACTTACCTGGGAGTTGTAAGATATTAATTAGTAGTGAAATATCAGCCTTTATACTTACCTAATGTCCCACTGCAGATAAATATATCATAACTCACCACCACCTTCTTGTCGTTTTGTTCGTATTTTTGGTAACACACTTATTGCATCTTCTGTATTGGTACCATTCACTCTGCTTACTGTCAAGTTAGTCACTTCTTTGACGTTTATTTCCTACGATAAAAGTTAAAAACTGGTAACAATCTCACCACTAAATAACTCGCTTGGCTTGGCATAAAAACTAATACAAAATACTGAAGGTGCCTACAGAGATAGTCAGAAGACGGATTGCGCTTCAGTTTATAAAATAAATAATATCCGATACCTGCAGGCTCAATTGTCGTATAAACCATTTTGGCCAAATCGAGTTGTATATACCATTCTAATCAGATAATTTTTCTCTATCGATCTGTATATCCTAAATATTGGAGTTCGCTAAAACAACGTTTTTACGCCCCAAAAAATGGGTGTACCAAAAAATACTATATCTAATTAATTATCAGTATACGTCTCTCCACCAATTTTCGTGGCAATCGGTGTAGAAACGGCGGAGAACGAGCCAGGACAGACAGACGGACATACAGACATGACGAAACTATGAGGGTTCCTAGTAGACTACGGAACCTAAAAATCACCAATAGAAGGAATGGAGAGTGACAGAGTCTACTTTTTGTCTTTTTCTAACGCTGGTGAAACCGTGGGGCGCCGCTAATATCATCTATTTGGTTAATACGAATACGGATCCAAATTTAACATACAAAGAATACTTACATGAAGCAATGTGATAACTTCGTAACAATTCTGATATTGAAGGAAATTACAAATAAACTTAATACTGCTTGATGCAACGGGACAAATGCAAAATATACAATTAACTAAGTACAAAGCCCAAAAGACAAAACCATCCATAGTCAACTGCATAGCTATGGGAAAATATCTAGGTAACTATTTTTTCTTGTAAGAAGCACTTCCTCTTGCCAGGTCAAGAATCGAATGATTTTTTTTTCTCTGAATGAGCAGATTTATAATAGTTAAAGCTTATAAACATCAGAAATGTTTTCTAAACTGCGCTATTTTACTTTGTACAGATAACAAGATGAAACAAATACAATACTAATAGCTGGCTAGACTGTTAGTGTGCGGATAAGTCACAAATTCTTTGAGCATTATTTGTAAAGAGACACACAACATCTATTCTTTTCTTGTAGGTACACGATGAGAGGAAAATTGTAAGAATAGTAAGTTAGAGCTGTATTAGGGGCTATACGCTGGTGAAAGAGATTCAACCGTTCAAAGGCCTCAGGTGTGGTTGGACCACAACCGAAAAATGGTCTAAACGTGTTTTTCGAAGCACAGAACCAGGCGCGGATTCACCGTTGTGGGCACTAGGCATGCCCATAACTTTAAATAGAGTTAAGTATGACATCACACCTAATCGGTCTCGAACGATTTAAGAACAATCAATTATTCTACAGCCTTTGTCGAATTTTTCTAATGCTCCCATCTATGCACTGACATACTTTGGTCAGGATTGCTGAATACTCCTAAGATCAGCCATTAGTGCCAGGTTATCCTATACTCCGCCTCCTACTTACCGCGATTTCCAGTCTTATAAATTCAATTTCTCCAGACCTAAGTAGTTCTTATACTGAATCTAGTTTTTTGGCTTAACCAAGACAATGTGTGATAGAAAAGCAAGGATGACGCGATCAATTTACCTATGAATGAACTTTAACGCTTTAAATGGTTGGTTTATCAATGACAAAGCAATTCTATTTTAGAAACAAAATGCGATAAAACTACAACTAAAATAAAGATTTGCAATATTGCAAAATATATTAAGTGCAATAAACGAAACGGGTACGTAATAGAGCAACATTCTAACTACTTTCGAGTGGAGTATCACTCTTAGCATTGTGTGGCCACATGCAAGGCTGCCCCACATCTCAATGAAGATCAGTTCTGATGACATTTGCTGCATAGCTGCCGGCAGAAATCTCTCGTTGACATTTGCCAAACTAGATCGATTACAACCGCTGAGATTAAATGGATGTAATTTAAAAGCACCGATATGAATGCGTACGAGTGGAATAAATTAAAATCTGTGTTAGGCTTGTTTTATAGTAGATTAGCATTGAGAGGAAAAGGAAACCAGAGTGTGTAATTTATAAAGTAATTATGTACGTACTATAAATCAAAACAATTCACTGCACACATTAGTGTGATCAGGAAACAACTCTTCTAAAAACAAAAGAAGATTATTTCGGGTTCTTACAATATCCTTTTATTATTTACTTTTTATATGATACAGGAAGGCAAACAAGCAAGCGGGTCACCTGATGGGTAAGTGATTACTGGTAATGATTTCAGGGTCTTGTAAAATAAAATTGCATATCTACAGGTACCTAATATTAAACCTTTTTATGTCCAAGAAACTGGCCTTTAAGAACTGTAAAAATAAAATAGTAAAAATGTACACCTGACATTTACCAAACTGTCAAAAATTCTCGATCGGCTTCAAAAATATCAAAGTTTATTTATAAAATTGTGTTGCAAATCATAATGAAATGCAGTATAATTATAAAGAAACCTTCTTCACTTAACAAAATCAAGCTTATGTAATGAGTAAGATATGTCAGGCGAGAGTTCTCTAGCGTCTTACGCTGACACAGCTACAGGCGGTAAGTACCTACTTTGGTCTTAAGTTTTCTTTAATACATAATATCCTTATTTTAATTTTAAGCAACACCTTGGTCTGCTCACTGAAAATCGCACTTCATTAGCTATCTGATAATGCAAAATAACGGAAATAACGTCAATACCGCTGATGTTTATTATTTCGCTATATGAAGATTAACGACTGTAAACGAACAAATACACATAATACTAGAGTTCCAATATTAATTGGTTCTGATATTAAGTACATTTTAAGAGTAGGAGAAGGTTCAGAGCAGTTGCTTGTTAAATTTCTGGATTTAATTTATTTTTTTAGAATAAAACTCTCATTTGAGCCTAACAATTTTTTTTTAATTTTTTTTTCAGCAACAGATTCTTCAGCTCAAACTCAAGAAATAAAAAAGCCAAAACGGAAACGTAAGTGTATTATCAACAATATAGTTTGATGCACTCCTAATAATATTTTTAATACCTACATAAAAGGGTCCATGAAGTTGTTTGATAGCCACATCAAATTTCAATCTGATTTGTGAATGTTAGTGTGTATATCTGACTGTCGTGTTAATTGATAGAATTTACCTATAGACATTTTAAAACGTATCTATCAACATTTATTCGCTGCCTATTTTTTAAATCTGTAATATCTTCAAAAAATATTGATGTTCTCCTAGGAACGATTTTCTTTTTTAAGGTAACTAATTCCATTACCATCCCGCCTCAAAGTTCCCTTCTGTATTTTTCTTTCTATATCCTTATCTTATTCTTTCTACATGAAATAAAAGCAAACAACTGTTGAGAGAGAACACGCCACTCGGCATTCTTGTGAATGAAAATGGCTTGGCTTATATACTCACTTTTATTTACCAAAAGATTTGAATCTTTACATTTACCTACTACTTACTTACAAGACCTTTACATTTGACACAAACTCCGTTGTTTCTGTCGATTAATAATGGTTATTGTTTTGGTCTGATATGTTTTTTGCTTCCATAAATAGGTACATCAAAATATAGAGAGCTATGAACTGTGAAAAATTTTCACAGTCTAAATCACAGATTTTAGATATATAAATTCTATTTTAGTCTCAACAACGAGCAATAAATACAAAAGCTTGTCACGATGTGTAGCACGAATGAATACAAAGACCATCTGTATAACCAATTTTATTAATGTCTTGAAGCATAACATTCGGCAAACAATTGTATGTAAAAATAAATATTCTCCAATGGTGAGTTGAAAGCTATCCTTGAAAACAAAATGGATTAATTTTACATTATTTCTGATGATTTCATTAGATATAGGTATAGTCGGTAAGTACTTTTACTTTACCTAAGTAGGTAAAGTATGAATGTACCTCCATTTAAGTAAATTGCATTTTAAAATTACAGTAAATATCTAACATCCTATAGACTTGACTTGCAGTCAAGAAATAAACATGTGAATGGTTGTAATTTTTAAAGTATGTATTTGCCCTATCAATATGGGTATATTTCTGCTACTGGCTGTAAAAAAGGTCAGTAGCAAAGTTCTTTCAGCTAGCTAGATCAAAAATATAAACTGAAAAATCACACCAAACTCGACAGCAAATATTCGGAACGTGTACCTAGTTACTTATATTCTTTAATATCCGTAGCACTTATCAAATTTATAATACCTACTCAGAAAGTGTAAGTAATATTTATAATTATGTGAAAATCAAGGCATTGTAAAAATCATACGCAGTATCAATTTATTAATCTTCAGTTAACCTATTGGTATATGTTGTGTATGAGTGCCTACATAATATTATGACTACTCATACGCAACGAACAAAGTTCCACTAAAATCGACAATATCAGTCATAAACAAGTCTCAGTGGCCGATAATGCAAAATGATCCCAGTTGGGCAATTAGTCACGTTAATTTCTGTATCAGTGTACGGTTTATTAATGAGTGCGCGGAGAAAAAGATTTCCCTCGGCGGCCGCCCCCGCGCGTCGACGCTTTTCCTTTCGGCACGGGAGCGGGACGGGACGCGCTAGTCGGCCGCCGGCCGCCGCGGGGCGCTGAGCTCATACCGCTGCCACACGCCCACACACTGACACTCTTTATTTACAACAAATCGCGAAAGGACAACACACCGCACACGTACGTTCAGGTTCATTGCTTTTCATTGTTATCTTGTGCCGCATTTAGATTAAACCCCGTGCCGGCCGAGTGGTGTCAATACAAACACGTTGTCATGTTTTGGCCTACATTCGATAATGCAGTTCCCGAGTTCCGTAAAGCACTGCACTCCGTTTAATCTCATTCTAGATTACGATATTCTAAATATACCTAACAGAAATATGTGATCGATTTCATGGGTTATAGGGATTCCATAATTTGACACTCGCTATCTAAAGTGTTATGAATGTCACCATTTATTAAATACCGGGTGATGTATGGCAGTGGTTATGTTTGTCATATGTTTTTGTTATCTATCACACTTACAAAAGTCTGAAAGCATTCATTGTACAACAAAGCGACAAATAAAGTTTCATTTTATTAAATCAATTTTAATATTTAATATACAAAATTCATTCAAACATTTTAACTTTTAACTACAAATTGACGTAAAATAATAAGCTGTGATTATTTTTTGAATCAGCATATCGTATGGCGGACGAAACGGCCACCGACTGCCTGTTCGAGAGGCTGCGGCTACACCAGCAGCGCGCCCCCGACTCCACGGAGGTGGCGCGCGCCATCACCGCCCGGATCAACTCGCGGCTCACCTCTCACGGTATGAGCGAGTTTACTTAACACACACACAACGTTCGAGAGGCTGTGGCTACATCAGCAACGTTCCCCCGACTTAAAGGAGTTGGCGCACGCTATCACCTCCCGGATGAACACTTAACGGAGATGCCTCGCGCCATCACCGCTCGGATGAATTCGCGACTCACCACTTACGGTATGAGCGAGTTTACTAAATACACACATACACATCACGACATCTGAGGGGCTGTCACTACATCAGCAACATTCCCCCGACTTAACGAATGTGGCGCGCGCCTACCAGATGAACACTTAACGGAGTTTCCGCGCGCCATCACCACCCGGATCAACTCGCAACTCACCTCCCACGATATGAGCGAGTTTACTTAAAACACACATACAACGTTCGAGAGGCTGTAGCTATACCAGCAACATTTGCATTCCCCTAAATTAAGGGAGCCTAAGTGGTGCGCGCCATGAGCACTCGTTCACGGCGTGGGAGGTGCCTTACCTAACACAGTTTGCGCCGTCACTACCTGACTGAAAGCCTTCATCACTCTAAATTGCATTCCCACTTGGTAGTAATGCCAAGGTGCATGCCTCACGTATAGTACTCACGCTAGATTTGACAATACTTTATTTAATTAGCTCTTAACTTTTTGTGAAGACCAAACCAGTTTGGGGACAGTTGTCCACGGAAAGACTGGTTTACATAGCGTGAGCTAGCGTACGAGTAAGCCAGCTGAGCAACGCCATAGGAACTCGCACGGTTTGGACGTCGCTTACGAGTAACTCACACAAGCGAGTTAAAAAGTAATCCGTATGCCAAGTCAAGTAACTCTCTACTGTCTGGGCAGTAACTCGCACTGTGTAAACTAGTCTATTTTTTTAGTGTGGTGTCTACGACAAGAGGAATTATTACAAAACGTGTTCTAAAGTTAGTCTTGATTTAAAACTTGTTACCATTCCTGACATTTATCGTATCCAAATTGCATGGCAGCGATTTTTTTTATCATCCTAAAAAGATTTACAGCACTCTTTCATACCTAAACGTAAATGAGCAATGGTCTGCCTATACGATTACTAATGACTGCATCACTGCAGCACCCCCGACTCCGCGGAAGAGGCGCGCGCCGTCTCCGAATGCATCAACCCTGTCCTCATTGCGAACTCTAATCAGTTCCTGACTAAACTTAGGCCATTGCACATTATGAGCCGTGGAAGATTAAAGATGGTAGACGTAGCCTCAATATTCCTCTTGTTCGAGAAGTTCCAAATACAACAGCCGCGGAGTGTGACGCCTTGGTGGACACGCGGCATTACCTCGCGCATCAAATCGCAGCTCACATCTCACCGTAAGTGACCTCACAAGTAGACTGTTTGACTTTGCTCACCAAATCAAATTAATTTTCGTAGCGTAACGATTCAACTCAAAACAGGCCTACAACGGATTTCCAGCCGGTTATGATTTAGGCACCTTCTAAATACGAGCGAACTCTTTCCTGAAAGACCAGCAAAGCATTAGTTATTTCTTTGATTTCACAGATATTAATGAGCGATGGTGATAGATCACTTTTGAACTCTGCTAGTTTGCTGCCTCTCTAGCATAAAAAAACCGGTCAACTGAGAGTTCGAGTAACGTACAAAGGGTTTTGTCTTGCCACTGATTTTAATGCATAATGTTTATGAAATCATTTTTTTTTCTCTTGTTGTATGAAAATTTTAATGCGGTTTACAAAATATATCTACTTACCAACTTCAATAATGTAGTTCTTATAGTTTCGGAAAAAGTGGCTGTGAGATATGGGCAGTCATGAACAATCTATAAAGATTCCCTTTGTTATCATTTGCCTACCCTAATAGTCGCAGTAGGTCAAAATGACAAGTAAGAAACAAACCGTAACAAGATACTCTAATATTATTGCTGTAATAACGCTTACATTTCATCCAATCAATATTTTTTAAAATAATCCTTTCGTTTTTTTTTATTTAAGAGGTATATGTATATCTTCAACACTAAATATGAATATTGATGTGTTGTATTGAACATTGTAACCGAATCGGTTCGTACTTCACACCCCCGTTAACATGAATCGATGAACCATTAAGGTTTGGCAGTTAAATGTATAAAAGAAAAACATACGTAAATAACCTTCATAAATACTACAACTGTGACGATAAATTTCAAAGGCAATATGAGACTAACTACATCCCGCTTTTTACGGGATACTTTTAGTTGTAGTTTTGGGTATCATACCTATCCATTAAACTCCGATTCTCAAAAAACTTTAGGTACCTGCTAGAACTACAAGGGACCACGTCGTGGGACTGAGTCGTAAGAAGAGATACATTTGAATGAGTCTACCCTTATTTGTAAACAAAACAAATATTTGGTAAACGAGCATACCGTAATAATACAAGTAGGTAGGCATAAGGTGTATGTACGACCCTACTTGTCAATACTATGGCAACGTCGGAAATTCCTGCCACGGCAGCGGAACACGCCAAGTCCTAATTATAAAGCCTGGTCTTGTTAACTAGCTAGTAAGTTAGTATTACTGAAACAGCTTCACGAAGTCTTTAGCGTGCCACTTTGAATAGACGTGGAATATATCCGAAAAATAATCATAATCCATACCTATCCTTGCTAGTCATTTCTTAAGCCCTAGTAATTTTTTTGGGCGAAATGTCACGGAACAAAAATGTTTTCAAATAACAATGCAATGTCAAAGACCTCTAAATTGACTATGTAATAAGTTTAATACACACATACATATGTATAAAAATATATCTTTCGAAAATGAAGGCGTTCACGACATTTTTATTGTTAACTAGCTGCTGCCCGCGGTTTTACACGCGTGGTGATAGAATGATCGTTATAATTTGGATAATAATATATTTCTTTGTGGATTGTAGCCTATATTCTAGTAAGTAAGCTACTTCATTGTGAAGTTTTATAAAAATCCATTAAGTAGTTTTTGCGTGAAAAAGCAACATACTTTCATACATACATCCTCACAAACTTTCGTATTTTTTTTATAATATTATTCGAAGTAGGAATTTCAAAGAGCATTACAGTCAAATAACTAGACGTTATTGTACAGCGAAATAAAATTTATGCACACGACGTAAATACTACTAAAGTATTTATAGATCAGTTCGCAATATGCAGTGACAGTTTCGGTACTTCGACCGATTGGAAATACGAATGACCGACTGAACTTCACTAGGCGCGCTCCAAATTCTTCGCTATGCCACAGATACTAGTCTAAGTCTAATTTACACAAAAGTACATAATATGTTGTTGAACAATGTCTATTAATATTGAAGTTATCGTTCCTACTTTACATAACAGTGAAACTTAAAACCGATACTCGATCCGAAAGCTCGTATAATTTACAAAATCGATTTCCTGGTAACATGTTTCAAGGTTTAATAATATTTATCGTGGCTCTTGAAACAATCGATCCTCCCACTACACCTATACAAGTATGGTAAGTATTGTAGAATGAACAAACCTACATTTTTACTACAAATTCAAAATTGTATTTTTTTTTATGCTAGAGGCGGCAAACGAGCAAGCAGGTCACCTGCTGGTAAGTAATCACCGCTGCCCATGAACATCTGCGAGATCAGAGAGGTCGCTGATGCGTTGCCGGCCTTTTAAGAAGATATGTATGTATGTATGTCTAGATTTTCTCGTCTCGCTTGTTTCTATGCATATTGGTTATGGTATCTCGGGACGCTCATAAAGCAGCAGCATCTTGGCAGTTTGCCCACCATTGACTTTTGACGGAATCTCTCAGTCGCTTGCTGGATGTTACAGGAAAGTGCTAATTGAGCAATGTTTCTGGACACAGCTACAACTGCTCTATGCTTCAACGCTTTGCGCAACCATACTTCTGCGGTGCCAATTTACAAAAATGTATCCAACGATGACTGACATACGACAAACGTTAATGCGTTTTTCATAGACTAATAATGTTGCAGTTTCAATTAAAAAATAAACAATACCTACCTGAATGCTTTAACGCTTTCTAAATTCCGTTTATTGTTTTAATCCAGCCAAAGAAATCAGACGTACCTAAAACAAAGTGGTATTGAATCTCACCAAAGCTATAATTTTACAATGTTTATTTGTATTTTTATTGCAGTGAATTAGGTCTTTTTTTTTCAGAACAAAATAGCTTCTGGTAGCACTTT
This sequence comes from Cnaphalocrocis medinalis, assembly GCA_014851415.1. Lineage (NCBI taxonomy): Eukaryota > Metazoa > Arthropoda > Insecta > Lepidoptera > Crambidae > Cnaphalocrocis > Cnaphalocrocis medinalis. Next base: position 6,348,975 of record CM026275.1, on the reverse strand, counting down.
CATCTTATAGTCGTCTTTTTAAAAATTGTCTGAACACTAACTAATCGAACAATAAATTACCGTCACATATACATCAAATTAAATACCATGACAATGGTTAATCCATTATCTAAAACGTGACAGCAACTTGGCATCTCCAAAACATGAAAGTAAAAACATTTAGCAGATTTAGACTTCCTACCCCACAGAGCGACTTGCACACAACCACTAAACTTTACAAATAAAAGGTAGCATTTCGCGTGACGAGTAGAAATTAGTAGCTTTTAAAGATACTTAAAAGTTTGTTTCGGAAACTCTAATAGCCATTATGTAGGTACATCTATTAATAATAGCTCCGGAGGCTACGCAGGGCCCACATCAGGTGGCCTAAATTCTTTACCATTAAATTGCTAGTCATGAAGACGCATTGCAGGCTGGTAGGAACTGGTACCACCTATATTTGCCCCTAAATAAATTATGAATATTATATTCTTCCAGTTTTAAAAGTTGTAATTGAAAAAAGAAAGGACTTATCTTGTTTGAACTTGACGGTAGCATTGAAAACAATACATAAATAACAATATTAAACTGACATAACCAGGCGATCAATTTGTACAGGGTTGTAGTAAGTTCTTCATATTCTTGGTAACTGGATTTGAAACGTTATGGTTATGTGAGGTATACGTTGCATAGCCGTGCAACCTATATAAGTTATGTGCCTACATACTGCTCTAATTTATTCATAAATAAAATAAATAGTCTTAAGATCCAGTTAGTAAGATACGACAACGCTTCAGTTCAGGATGGGCAACCTAAAGGGCGTAAAACAAAACGGAATTATCAAACGAATCTTGTAAAATGTCAAATTACAAATGTGGGTGTATTTTTACTGGATCTTCATGTTGTAAGGAAAAGTTTTTTAAAACTTCATGCCGCTGTACTTTTTATTCGTTGAACATTCCCTTTCTTAGTAGCCACGTGACTACAAATGTAAACAAAGCCAAGAAACAAAACAGTTGCTGACAAATCCAGTAGTTTACGGTAATAAATTAGATGTTTCATTAAAACAACAAGACATTACCATATCGTGCACACTTCGTATTTAATATTCCCTTTTCGGCGCTTAAGCTTATCGTATTCATATAGCTCTTATCAAAAATAACTTCTTTATTTCCATGAACCTGATTGGTGTAGTGATGAGGATTCCGTGCTTCTCGTCCGTTACAACCTAAACCGACACAAAAGAATGAACATAGCATTGTTACGAGCACTACCTATCTCGCAAAAATAAAACCATTCATGAAAGATTTCTTTCATGTTTTCCATGAGTTACCTAAAACAGTAGCTTGCAGCCATTATTTATTATACGAACCTTCAGATTTGTATGAAACCTTTAATAAGGGTAATTATTTTTTTTTAATCAAACTTCATTAAATCCATCCGAGCATATTGCCTAGCAGTTTTATGCATATTTTTTTTCAGTGCTAGACATATAAGTATATATGTGAAAAATTTTTTGAACTTAGATATTCATTATTTAAATAAATAAATTCACACAACATCTCATACATTGACCTGATTCCGTACTAAGTAACTTAAGCACTTGCGTTACAGATATCAGACAATCAGAGGAAACACAAATACATATATTATTCACCCACTTTATCTAAGATCTTACGATATTCTACGCTATTATTGGTATAGGTCAGGCTAGCAGAAAGTATGTGGGCCAATACTACAAATAACTCAATTCCTTTACTTCAAGGAGTCACGCTTTTAACTCTTTATATTTACACTTTGTAACTTAGATAGAATGTTACGATGAAAGAATTATCGATGGCAGTACAATACCTTGATTTGCTGCGATAGCACCTCTAGGGGCCCTCTATACGGTGCGATTTATGAATACCTACGATCAATCTAATACGGTATCGTAAACGATTAATTGATTTTATTGAAAATATATTCGTATCATGCTCTTAAACTTTTAAATCAATAATATATGGTATTAAATACAATTTCCTCGCAATGGTTTTCGATTTAGCTTATGTTTGGATTTTATAATTTCTTTCCAAGTAAGGAAATCGTTACCGTAACGAACTTGACACACGATATCAAATCGTCGTCCGATCGATCGTAAGCGACGGATTGCTGACGATAAATCGTACTGTATCTGGGACCCTACAGTGAGTAGAACTTGGGGTTGCGTGTTTAGATATGAAATCACTCGCGTGAATGGCCAAAATTAAGGGTGTAAGTCGAGGGGCGGACAAATGAGTTAAAACTTTTATAGTACAGTTTAGCGAACCTAACTTTTCCTATTGCTTTCTTTTTACCTTTCAATCAAATTATTTAAAGTACGAGGATTGAGTAAACTTTTATTTTTCAATTTAACTTTTCAAACTTAGGGATTAGAACAGGATTACAAAAGTTAAGGAGACTTTCTATTGGCATTGTTATGGAAAGTATATTTTTATTATTTGCTTAAACATAGGGGTAATTTGACGATAATTGCGATATTTATTAACCAACTTATTCTACCTTTACAAGACACACCTAATGCGATGGAGTAAGCTATATTCTACAATATACTGTCTATTTACATAACAATAATTACATTTTAACAAACAATAAAAGCCCGTGACTTCAATCACTCAAAGAACAATTAAAAGGGTCTACTATGTCTGATACAGTTAAAACGTAATTTTATGATCTTTGCTCTGAAGGCCAGAGTTTAAAACAAATCCCAATTTATTGAATTTTTACGACAGTCCTTATTTAAAGTTATTGCTTTAAATGCAATGGAGGAAAGGCGTTTCTTGACCTGAAATGCTGTTGCCAAAATTTTCACACATACTCTTATTATGTTCATTTATATCGTAAGTGTGTACGATGTGTATGTAAACAATACTTCCGTAACCTGTGTAAGCAGAAATGACTGCTTAGTTAAGTCTAGGTTATAAATTGTTTTTCAAATTCGGTATTCAAATAAAACTGTTCATATTCCTGGGTACTATATTACTGACTATCCGCCCTATCCGCAACACACTCCACTCCACGATACATAACGCCCTCCACACAGCCGCCGGACACATAAACAGATAGAGAAAACCCATCATGGAGAAAGTGATGCATAAGGGAGGTCACGACCCACAGCACTAAGGAATGCGATGCAAGGTGGATATAATGCCACTTTGTTAAAAAAGCATGAACTTGAACCGTAGACTAGAGGTGTCATAGAGGTCGGATCCAAAACTTAATGGGTATATTCACCGGTCAGCGAAGGGCAGAGACGGTTGCGATCGATCTTTTAGGCTAGAAAAGGTCAGGCATCTTTCTAAAATAGACGTGTAGTATGTACCTACTAATAGAAAAATACCTATCTAATTACTACACTCAGTCTAGTATCCTCCACTGATGTCCAGCTAAACGTGTTCGTTCAACATAAAGGTGAAAACTGAAGAATTTTGACAGATACACCAGTTTCATATTGTTATGCTATATGGTCATAAATTTTATTCATTGGACCAAAAATATTGCTGCCACCAACTAAGCACATATTATTTCATTTGTTTAAGGACCATTACCAAATGGTTTTGATTTTCCTTTAGGCTGCAGAGCAAACATTTAGAGCAATTAGAAAGATTAAATATGATTATCAAATCTTTAAGAAACGAACGAGTTTCCTAAAAGACCGGCAACACATCAGTACTCCTTATGATTTAGCTGATGTCCATGGGCGGCGGTGATCACTTACCATCCATTGGTGACCCTCTTGCTCGTTTTCCTTCCTGTATCATAAAAAAAAATACTGTAACGATATACCTACACGTAATGTAACATAGTCAATAGGCTTGAGACAGCAACAAAAAAGTAACCAACAAGCCAACTTCCTTACAAGCGTTTTCGGGAAACTTTAAATCATGAGACAAGGTGTCATTACTGCGGTAACATCGCGTGCCTGGCCGGCGTATACCTGCACTCGGTTCTGGTGCAACGGGCCCTCGGCCAACACGCCGCCCGTGCCGCCGTACAAAGTGTTACCATTAATTTGTATAGGGGAATGATTACTTACTCTGTGGGTACTATCAGTACCAGGGGGTCGCACTTACCGGTCTTTCCGCCCTTTGTATTTCACGGTTTACGAGCTCGGGGCGAATGGCTGACACTTTGGGCCGTGTGTGAGTAGTAACAATGCGTGGCAGTCACGAGAACCTAATGGGGTTAAGATCGGTTTGTCGGCGTTTGTTAATAGTGTTTGTCCATGGTTATTGGTTTTTATAAAGCATGGACTGTTTAAACTGGGGACAGATATTGACAACCGATGGCGATATTAGTATAGGAGGTATATCATCGTAGATCTGGTATAAATGAATTAAAGATTTTTTGTGTGATAGGTACCAGACCCACAAAAGGATCACATGATGGGCCATTACCTCGCCCATAGACACACATAACAGCAGTGAAGTCAACACAAATGCGCTTCCAACCTTTTAACTCCCCTTCTACCCTAATTGGGCCTCCTATCGTCACTTACTCGGCCAAGCACGCCACGGCCGTTTTGCTTAGGTACCTACTTCTTAAATAACGGTTATTATGTTGATTATTTTTGGTTCAAATTACCTTGGATCTTCACAATTATAGCTATATAATTATGAATTATAGGTACCACATAAAGTTTGAAGTCCAAACCGCTACCATAATTTATCCCAGTCGGTCTGTCAACCGTGTCTCCGCCTGTTACGGATGATTAAACGATTGTTAAAGTTATTTACATAGTAATTACAATCGTTATTTTACAGCGGTTATCAAAAATGTTTACACGAGGCGTTCTATTTTTGTGCCGGCATAAATCAAGACTCGCCTTGACATTGGTCGGGCGCGGGGATCTTAGGACCTATACTGAAACGCTCTCGCAACCAACGCAGATATATCTGTCGCATGCAAAAACTAGAAACGCACAGCGCATTTAAAAGAGACGGGGATAACGTTTTGGCTGTGAATAGCGTTTCAGTTATACAGCCTCAGTACCTCATTATTGTCACAACTCTCTAACAATGTTTTATTTTAAAAATTGACACATAATGTTATTCACGATATTTTCTTTGGTGGTAGATAAGCCAAAAGAGCCCACGTGTAGGCAGAGAAACATTACGACTATGCTCACCAAAGTATTGATGACAATGTCGATGTCATACCTACACGTCATGTTATCTCATACAGTTTTTGGTTACATTACAACACCTTGCCAAATATCGAATTTTCTTTAAAGAGAAAGCAATTTTAAATACTCTTTGGCAAGCTATAATGAATGCTGCAAATGCCTCTGCGCCGGTGCACTCCAATGTTAGCGCCTTTTTCGCGATCAACGTTGATCAGCAAATTCTCAGTTTCAGTGTCAATTCTTTCTGATTACCTACTTCGACTCTCTGATACTGCAAGGAAAATTTGCAACTTGGGTGTCTTTTACCAAATGTACGATGATGAGTATACAGAGAAGTTGAAAGAATCGTATCACATGACATAAATAAAAATTCCACTCATATCATCTTGATGGTTTGTTACCTATATATTTTCTGCAACACACCTTATTGTGAAATGAACTTTCTTTGAAATCTTCAAGAAACGAGCCTATTTCTTCCTAAACAGCAGTGCATCTACTCATACGCACATACCTGTGTAGCGAAGATCCATGGACGGCCGTGATCGCTATGCATCAATTGATCAGCCGCTCGTTTGCTTCCCTTTCCTAGACGTTGATAGTAGAAAACAAACCCATAAAAAATCAATCCCTCCAATAGCTTTTTAAGAGCACGGCGTTCTTTTAAACCGAATCATTAAAGGTGTACAATACTGTAGTATATTTTTTGATCTATCTTATAAGGTATAAGCACAATAACTTAACCAAATTACAGTTAAATCAACCTATCTCAAAAACTATAAGAGATACTTTGATCAAACCAAAAATCGTTGAAAGAGTTAATTAGCATGCATCACCTCTATTTTTTTTAGAATTTTATACCCCGTAGTTATAAAAATAGAGGGGGGGGGACATACTTTTTACGACTTTGAGAGCTGATATCTCAAAAACCGTTCACTTTAAGAAAAATGTTTTTTAGAAAACTTTATATCATTTTAAAAGACCTTTCCATTGATACCCCACACGGGTATGTACATCGAAAAAAAAAATTTCATCCCTCAGTTACATGTATGGGGGGCCCCACCCCCAATTCTTTTTTTTACTATTTAGTGTCATATTTTTGTAGCGGTTCATACAACACATATTCCCATCAAATTTCATCACTGTAGTACTTATAGTTTCCGAGTAAATCGGCTGAAAAAACATAATTTCAAATCAAGCCGCTAATTGAAAATATTTAGTGTCTAGTCTAGCTTGTTAATTAAATTATATAGGAGGATAATCTTGAATTTTCATGATTACACATAAAATCGTCTGACCTTAATGGACATCTGGAACATTACGCTAAAAGTTTTCGTGTTATTGACGTCGTTAATTTGCCTGCTAAAGCCTTGGAGACAGTTTGATTTAGTTTATAGTGTAACCACTTCTTAGGTATAATTTTAGAGTTCTATATCAAAAGCAATATCAATATTTTTGAAAATTACAATATTTTAGGGGAATAGCAGCATTTTCTACGTTATTTGTGTTACTATACGCATTAACACATCTAAAATATTATCATAGTAAATCTCTCTGATGAGTGCTGATCTTGTTAAAACATTTCAATATACCCAAGGGTTAAAAAAAAATCCAAATTTATTCTCGTGTAAGCACATTACTTTATCAATTTTATAAAGCTTCATATAAATACCTATTTGGCTGTTCAATAGCTTATCACATTAAGTGTGATTTATCAATCAGACTATCAACTTAATAAATTAGGTATGTCTCGCCGGAACCACTTTTATGTTACGCCGTCATACCGGTACGCCTATCGATCGGGATTTATTATGCTAATTCTTTGGCGAATAGCTCTAGTTCTATTTAAATAATCAATTAAGACGTAATCAATTCCTCTACTTACTCGAGTCACCGTGCATACAAAATAGCGTACCGTATTTTTGAATCGACGCCAAGATCCGATTGTGTATTATCGCTTGCACGTATGTTGTTCCGCAGATAACGTCACTTTGTTGATATTCTTTTAGTATATTGATTGATATTAATGCTTGCTTGCTTAATGTAGTATAATAGGACTAGTGGTCTTTGAAAAATGCTATCCTCTTTTATACAGACAAAAAAGATGTTAAAAGTTTAACATGTATGTCTTCATGTCTTTGAAAGTCTATCAGTTGTTTAATTTGATCAGCTTTAACCATCATTTATAACTACATAATAGACATACGAATGTCTCAATTCAACTACACACTATAGACATTGCCTTTGTAATTGAGAATGTTCAATAATCAAACTACGGTAACTATATGGTTGGCTTTACTTACAAACAATCATATCGTTTGCTTTAATTACAAAAAATCTTGCACTTATATTTTGATCATTAATTGTTAACTCCGATGTGACTGATAAAATTATAAAGTAATAAGTACAATGTTTTATTGAATCTCTCCTATAAAAACTTTAGAGTAAACACCGTTAAAACTGTATTTTAGGGTTCTGTAAGTCAGTTGCAACAACGCATATAAGGTTAACAAAGTACTTGATTTAGGGGCTTCGCTCTTGTAGACAGGACTAGTTGTCACGAGAACAGAACGTGTTGATTAATTTACACGCCTGTTAATTGTCGCGCGGCCAACGGATTAACCGCCAGTTGACGGACTACAGTCGGAAAGTCGTTCAGACATTTTCCGGATTTCTTCAACCGATAACACTTATAACCAAAACGTTTTTGGTTGTACAAGTGTAAGTTTGAATTCTTATTTTTATGTGTGCGTTATGATAGATCAGGAGATTTCAATTAGCGCACCGTTATAGCCGCAAGTTGAATTTACTTAAGGTGACCGACAGCTTCATATTATTATATGCCCTCCAAAGCCCGGAATCGTAGTTCATTTCATACAGTAAAGAAATCACAACCAGCAATGTCCCAATTAAAGTGATCCTAACCTAAAACTTCCGGGTTTTAGAGACAATGAATGCGCTAAACTAATGCCATAGTGTAACAGAAGCACCGTAAAACCGTACTATGCTATTTAGGAACGGGCAGTTTCAAGATTGATTTATTTGATATAGTTAAGTAATGAACTTTTATTTCTGATTCACTTTTTAGTTAAGACTATTACTTAAAAGTATTGACATAACATGATAGATTGGTATCATCACACGGATGATGTATGAATTTGCACGTATTTTTAACATAGGGGAATGCTGGGGACCCACAGTGGGTTGACGTAAGTAATCTTGCGAGTAAATGTATAATGAATTTGGACCTAGCGAAAAGTTTTGGTTGAATCTGAGTTGATAACACCGGTCTTTTGTAACATGACATAATATCAGTACGTCAGTCTAGATTTCTGATTATTTATTTGGCAGCCGGAGGCAGGGGCATGTTTACAATTTTGTCGTTGGCAGTGTCACCCAATGTTACAATGATGGGTGTGGATCGGAGCGGTTGTGGGTAAACACTGGTACATACATCATGTTTCTTTATTAATTCACTCGTAAAATGCGTGGTCTATCTCTTGATCTTTAATTAAAACAAATGAGCTTGAAGATTTTGTCTGTTACTTTTTTTCTATAATTAATTTGGGCGTCTAGACAAAATCACAAGCTGAAAGATCTAACATTTTTAAGTGTAGCTTCTCTTGTTAATATTAGATAAGAGTTAGGTATTCAATTCAGGAGGCCAGAGCAAATTGAAATTTTGAAAAATAATATTAAGTCATGCACAGCTCTGCGTAATTCTAGTGAAGGTATTTAGTTTAAATATCTGAAGTCTCTTTTCTAAGATTCAGTAACCTCTTAGTGTCTCAGTAACGTATCCAGTTCCAACCTTAAGCTGTGTGTGGCAAAAACTTTTCAAAGGAATTAGAAATGCATAATAATAATCATAATGCATATTTTGCATTTTAGATAGGATTTAATAATCTTATGACTAATTCTGTCTCCGTATCGAATGCAGCAGAACGTAAACCTTTATAAGTACTTTGTTTACTGGAATTTATTTCTGAAAATACTTTTCTAATAGCATGATGCACATCTGTTATTGTGTTAGTAGTATCTGAACTATGTTTTCAAAAATTTTAATCACCCAACCGCAATTGATTGTGCAGTAGTATAAAGAACAAAAGTTACATCGCCAGCTGTGCTATGAGCGTCGTAGTATAATTAGTATATCTCCCGACAGCATCTCTGCGCAGTCGCGTATCCCACGCAAGGTAGGCCGTGATGTATTCTCGTCTTTCATCTTTTAATCCCCAACCAATTAAGAGAGACTAAAGTTTGTCACTACCGTGAGCTGTTTGATTCACAAAGAAGTTTAGTAGGTACTGTTGCAGTGCAATCTACAAGATTTATGTGGACTACCCACGGCGGGCCCGGTGTTTACCTGCACGCTCATACCGAGCCTGATGTTTAGGTTTCCCAACTGCATAAAATGTCTTTGTTTTATGAAATCACTTCCACAGATTAATGACGTACTTAAGAATATTTAGCAATTAAATAAAATTATTCATTAAAAAACCGTACTTATTACACTTATTACTATTTTGCAAAAACAAAAGCTTTTTCTCTCAAGTCTCTAAAGTTCTTTTAAAATTCAGGGCCAAATAAATAGTAGCTACCTACTCTTAACTTTACACATTTTACAAATGCATTAAATGTCTTGAGAAACCAGTCGTTGTAAGTAAATAAAACCGGCCAAACAAATTGTTTGTTTTGTAAACACGCTGGTATTCACTACAATTTTGACGTTACTTTCGAACAGTCTCGTGAAATAAACTATCATGGTTGGTAGTGGATAAATGGCAGTCGTAAACAGTAATTTGCTAATTACTATTTCACACAATCAAGTCCTTGAGAACATCTGAGAGACCGTTTCGCCGAAACAACTGGCGTCCAGGCCGTGAGATGTTGCTATGGCGTCAGCTCTTCTGGAGACGTCATATTTTGCGCGGATGCCAAAAGCTCACTAACGAGCAAAGAGGATAGCAATTTTACTCCTTTTACTGTGGCAACTCCGCCAATCGTACTTTTTTCTAGCGCAATAATGAATAAATAGATAGCAAGTGGAAAATAGTTGTAATGTTATGTGTGAATAATTTGATAATAGCAGCGTTTGCGCTCGGAAGGGCTAAGTAATCTTTGTAACAAATGAAAGCTGACAATTTTTGTCACGAGTTGATCATAGCGTCTAACATAGTTAAAATAAATACGATTGTTCAAGTTCTCTAGCATAGTTTAAAACAAACACATAGGAAAAAAACAAACCTAGTTATAGGATGGCGATTCAGTAGAATCCTATTAATACATTTGTGATTTTGTGAATTCAATAAATTTTCCTTCCACTATCAAAGTTTTATAAATTAACAATATTAGCTCATAGCCTCTTGTTAAATTTGTCAACAAATAATTCTAACATTCTACGTAAACTGCTACACATAGGAGAAAATACAAAAAGTATTTTTACATCCAATTTAATTCAAATAATCACAAACGCTTCACAGAAAAATAAATTCTTGTCTTTAAAATTAGATGAAATAAGGAAATTTAGTCATTTGAGTAAGTGTTTTAAAGAATTTACCTAACATCAATTCATCCAACAATCTTAACACTCTTACAGCTACTGCAAGTAAATGATTTTATATCAAAGGTGCATTTTGCAAGGGGTAATTTCGACGTCATGTTACTTGTGACAGCCCTATAGAGCGGTAGAGTGGGGTCGCGCGTGGCGGTCTGGCCTCGCGCCAGCCGCGATCGACCGAGACGACCTGTCACTACGAGCGCACCGTGTAGGCACCTTAGGGCTGCCAACCAGGAAACAACACACATCCGGCTCCTAAATAACTCTAGTATTAAATTAATTGAAAACAACATTTTAGAAATAGCATGGAAATAAATCATATCACCAAAAAATTATGTGATTATTTTCAACAGAAAATAAACTTTTTTAAAATTATGAATTGGTAGCCCTGGTGGCCTAGTAGTCTAGGCCGATATTGCAATGATCCAAATCATAATAAACAACTGCACTCTTGAACTAATTTATGGGCGCTTCCGTACCGCATACCATCTGTGACACTGATATATATGTCATGCCTGCGCCACGGTATGTCGGCACATATTCGGACAAAAAATGTAGAGATATATGGCACTGATTTAAATATTTTATGCAGTGTCTAGACGGACAAAGGGACACTTTTGCTTTTATTTGAATATAGGCAGGTAGGAATCCAGGCAAAGAGTTTTAGTTTCAAGCTAACACTTTCAGCTTTTCCTAATATCTTCGAATTAATAATTTTCTTATTTAAGAACTTCGTTATAACCAGCTATATCAATCGATATTATTAATTATCTCACACGAATTATATTTAAACTCTGGCTCTACATTCCAAGAGTACTAAACGACAATCAAGTATTTAGGACATAATTTAGTGTCGACGAAAGATATTTAATGATTGGTTATTGTCGTTGATTATACACCAACATTAAAATGGGCGGTTGTTATATTACCACGAGTAGTTTGCTGCCAAAAGGTATAATAACATTAACATAACTGCACGACATAAACATTTGTACGTACACTTAATTGGTTTTGGCGTTGCTTTATTAATCTCGTTGACGCTTCAATTAAATAAGCTCAGATGGAGCGCGACGCGGCCGTCGTTTACGGGCAATTATGCGAGAATGTAGTGTATTTATGAAGATAATAATTTTAGATGGTTGGGCCGAAAGACCACTGGTTGGCCTCCGCGCTCGCATCAAAACACCTCGCGGAACACGCAGCAGTTGGCGCGGAATAGTAGGCACAATGCGCGCGTACAAACCCACCTGATACCTGTAGTGTTAGCTGTTTCATCGATATAATATTCGATAGTAGGCACGAAAAAACTTCGCATTTTTTTTATATTAACGTCGTAAGACACAAAAACCTCATACGAGGCAAATACAATAGATTTTCTATTATGCCTACTGTCTGAGCCGAACGACGTTAAATATAAAAATTGTAGTCAAGCGCCTATACTCGTACTTAGACAATTTTTATCTAACAATAGGCGCTTGACCACAATCTCAAAAGAGTGACGAGAATGTTACACACGTTTGCCTAGAAAATGCCTATACACTTTGGTTTTGCTTGGATTGAATTTAGGGGATTTTATTGGACTGGTACACCGTGTCTCGGATAGGAAAAGCTTTCCTTATGATCTTATCAGATTGCTGCGTAAGTTGCTAAGGGATAAAGGGCTACGTTTCCCCACCACTTATTCAGTCCAATGCTTAATTTTCTTTAAGGGGTACTTCAATGTATTAATAATGCAGGACTTGGTAAGTCTGATACGACAGGAGAGCCGTACCAAATTGATCATACGTGCAGAATCCTCATCCAAGATGTGCAAATTTCTTCAAGTTATTTCCCTACCATTGACTACCTACTTCAAAAACCCACATTTATTTAATGAATCCTGAGATGTGTGCTTGGATTTCAATGGTCATGATTAGTCAGTTGCCGTAGCCAGATTTAGTCAGGAATACTGGTTATTTATATTACTATCGATCACTAAGTTTTTATACCTTCGTCAATATAGATAGGAATAATAAATAATTAAATACTATATGTATATACGAGTAAAGTTCTATCGATTGTTCAAAATATTGCGACGACACTACCCGACTCCAGATTCGCAGTCTGCTTATCAATTAAAAACTTGATGTGTACAAAATGCTATAATGTAATTGTTTTATTGAGCAGGAAGCCTTTTTTTATACAGATTATGTTACACAATCGACTTTCAGTTATTAGTACCTGTTTCAAAAATAGATTTTACACAAGTTTCTCCTGGTTATAACGACCCAAGCAAAAGAGTCGTTATTTTTCTAACGCTTCTGAGCGCGAAAGAAAAACTATACTTAAATTAACTAGTATTTCTTAATCTTATCATTCTTCATTATTGGCTTTAAATTATTTATGAATTTCGATAGTCTATAAATAGTTGATTTAATTAGAGAAAAAAATAAAAGGTTACTCGCTTTATAAATTTCCCATCGATCAGTATCTCTTAATCGAAATATAAGATTATAATAGCTTCCGCTCTTTTGTGTAATGCAAAGATTAATTAAAAATGTTTTATTTATTGGTCCATTTCGTCACTTGAACCAGTTTTGTATTTGTTTCAGATAAACATGTACGACAAAGCACGTTGGACAAGCTATGGAACAAACAGTCGGGCGCCATACAAATGCTTCTCGCGATACTGGAGGTGAGACTTAAATTAATGAAAGACACAATATGATCATTTTCTTTTCATCGAAAGAATGCCCACTCCCGAAGACAGTCCTCTCACAAAGATATCCAAACTAATTGGTTCGCCTTGAGGGTGAATCCACGTCTGCTACATAGCTACACCGTCTTCACTTTTCTGCCTCATAAGAAATCAGTCCTCGTAATGTTCCCTGCCCACTGCCACTTGACATTTAAGTACAATCACATAGGCCGCTTAAGACTCAAAGTCACTCCAAGAGCAATAGAAAAAGAGAGCAGGAGGACCAGGAGAAACCAGGTCACCGATAACATACACATAATTTTTATCATACACTGATATTTGATGTCCCGTGTTTATTTCAGAACACAAGAGATACAGCTACGTCTACCTACATAACATCAATACTGCGGGAAGCTCTTTGTCTCAAGCAAGGAAAAGGAAAAAAATGTTCAGGTATTCATTTTTCATTTATACTGGTTTGATATTGACCGCAAAGAAAAACGTAAACATTTGAATATTAAATGAACATTTCTTCATGAATTAGTTCCCAATGAAGCACCAGCTAATAAGAAGAAGGATAGCAAAAAGACTGGAAAAGAAAACAAAGCGCCTCTAATCAAGAAGGGTACGTCTGAAGTGTGGCGCTTAAATATAAACAACGTCAGCTTTTCTAACAAATTACCAAAAACTAATCACAGTGAAAATAAGTAAACTACTATTTGTAAATATATCTGTAGGTAGTTTTCCTGCATGCGTTTAACCAAAACACTTAAAAAGATAAAAAATATCTAAATTTTCGCCTCAAATCACGAGTTTTGATATTGACCTAAATTTTAGAAAACGTAAGTGAAGTACACACAGCAGCAACCTGCACAAGAGATTCAGATTGTGATGCACTTGGATTCGATCGCTGCTTTGCCGGTTTTACTTCTACTCGCCTTTCTACTCAGTAGTCCTGCGCACTGACATTTACGACGAGCTCACAAAGACATGCTTGACATTGAACGACATGACAAGGCCTTGTAATTCGTTTATTGAAGAGATTGTGAATCCATTGTTATTTCACCGCACAGTGTTCAATCAAATTAACATAAGTATCTGCAGAATGGTAATGTTATGGTAAGATATTGTAGGCGTCACGAAAACCTACCCCTGACTAATCGAATTACCAAATCGGGCTTCCCTTAATGTGTACTTAGCCTCGTTTTTACATTAAATATGGCTTGGAATGGAACCTTTGTGTTTCAAATTATGAAAATGTAAATTTTAGTTATGTATTCGTACTTAAAGTTTCTTTTTTATTACTTTGAGTGGTTGTGTGTAGTAATTAATGGATTAGATTTATAATTCGTTCAGGAGTGTACAAAATACCCAAATATTACTATCGCACAATTTATTGGCTTACTAATTTATACATGTACATATTAAATGAAAGCCGTGGATAACCAAATCACCAAAACAAGTTAAAAAGGTCGGTGTGGCAAATTTCAGCGAACAACATCGCGAGGCAGCAATGCACGCAACACTTCATATCGATAAACGGGACGCAGGCGGTGATCCGCACGTTAATCGCCACGCACGGCAAACGCGACAGCAACGTCGGCACCGAGCTGATGCTGCAGGACCTCGTGTGGATCCTCGCCTCGCTCGCGCCCAGAGGTACGCACCTCTTGCCTTAAGTCCCGCTCTTGCTTGCAGCTAACAACATGGCACGCCAACAGTGCGCGCAGAACTTCATTGAGATAAAAGGCACGCATGTCATCATACGGAAGGTTATCGCGACCATGCACGACAAGCGGGAGCGCCACGCCGGCACCGACGTCATTTTACAAGACCTCGTCTGGATTCTGGCTCCACTTGGCTCTAGAGGTTACTAATGCGACATCAAACTACTAGAGTAGATTACAATACAAATTATACATTTTTGACTTGAAAAATAATCAAGAAATAACAACGAATCCCCCTGGGATCCTAATCCAAGCACATTTTTTTTTATTACAGATTACTCAGTAGTCTCTTATATTAAATTTTTAATTAGATAAAATTATTAATTTCAGATTCTAAATTCGCCATGAAAGTGAGGATGTTAGGGTGTGTGAGAACAATGCACCTTATATTAAAGGGACACTTCACTGACAACAAGTTAATCTTCCCATTGCTCGTTATAATGAAACAGCTGGCAAAGAATGGTAAATAGCTTTTTCGGTGTAATAAACTAGCATGTTCTTATCTGAGATATCATAATGTGAAAACGTCTTTCAGTGGTGACAACATCAATTTTGATTCGTGACGGAGTAATAGCGACATACGAGCGCGTTCTCGTGAGCTTGGGATTCATTCCAACAGCCAGGCTTCGACTCTGTCTGGACGCCATTGACTACTTCAGCAAAAATAGTGAGTGGATATAAGATTGTTTCCGAGGTCCTATGATATAATCATTATTGTGATTAATTATTCAGTTATCCAATACATTATTCGAATACAATAGGACAAGCTCTCGCAATGCTCACTACACGTCGATGTCTGTCACACACGAATGATGAATATCACTAGGCATAATGTATCTGTTCCACCTACACATTTAATAAATGCAAAGGCTAAATGTTTATCACCAGTAGCGTAGCTAGCATAGGAGACTCAAACCTCGGGAAGCCCTTGGCCTTTAAATTGGAAGATCCGTTAACATAAATATAGATTAGAAGGTTTGTAGGCTACCTACGCTATTGGTCACTCTCGTATCGCTTATTATCAACATAGTTGTTTCTAAACGTATGTCTGCATGAATGACGTGTCATATGTATGCCTCTTGAGTGACACGTGCGTAACTCACACAGAGGTGTGCTGCATGCAGATCGTGAAGACAGGCCTCTGTAGCGTCCTCCTCAGAGTGTTCGACCGATGGGACCGCTACGAGGGGCGCATGAGGCTCAAGATATGCGCGCACATTCTGCAGACCCTGCAGCACCTTTGCAACATAAGTACGTATACACAACATTCAATGTTCTCAGTTTAATATTATATGTTCTTCAATAATTCGTTATTCAATACACGTCATTCAATGTGTTCAATTCTAAATGCATTAAATAGATGTTCGCCTGATTTTAGCAGTGAGTGTTTACCTCACAGCATGAACACATCACTCGAAATAATCTATTGTGTAATGTTTTGATTATAACTGCTATTAAAACTGAAACTGACTACATTTTCCAGAGGCCGGACGTAGAGCTTTATGCACCAAGAAGCATGTGCAAATTTTGCACAGGTTTTGCTCGCAGTGTCCTGATGAACCAGAATTTGATGGGCTCTTAGCACGAGTCTGTTCAGTGATCACGCTGTGTCTGAAACACCAGGCACTGCCAGTGCCAGCATCCAGTCCGGCTTCCTTTAATCTTAACCCTCTATTAAAAGGTAATGTTATTTACAGTTATAAAGAAAATAACTCTGATATAGGTGACTGACAAATTATAATGATGATGTTAAAAATATTATTTCCTCCTAGGAACAAACACTTTGTGGCCATGTCATGAAGATGAAGAAGATGCAGCAAACTCAGACTCAAAAACCGTCAATTCTGATCTTGAAGACGACGGCCCTGATACAGATAATGAGGGCATTGATGAGTTTCCTGATATAGATTTTGATGAAAATGAAATTAAGGGTGAAAGCAATGAGGAAGAGAAAGTCTATATGAAGGGTGGTGATAGTTTCCAAAGTTCTATATGGATTAATCCAAATGAGAGAGATATAGAAGACTTAAAAAAGTAAGCACATAGCTTAGTTTGATGATGCAATATTTATAAAGTTTACATTGAAGTATTTATTAATTGTTGTATTTTCGTTTTCAGATATTTTATATACTTTAAGGAATTCGGGTCATATAATAAACAAGTAAGACTAGTCAAAAGCAGATCAAACTCAAGGGGGTCTATACTAGAAGATTTCTTGGGTTCAGCAGGAGGCAACAATAGGAACCCCTCCTCAACGTTGAATTTGTCTCTCACAGCTGTATTAGGGAACACAGATTATGATAATATCCAAGGAGCCTCGCCCTCGCCATCACTGTTCCAAGCCTATCATAAAATTCATGAGAGTACCTGTGAGTATTTCATTGCAACTTTCGTTTTTTTGCTTTATCGGGAAACTTTACATTTAAAATCGCATGTGTATATTTTTTTGCGACCTATTATTACTCGTTTATATAGTTAGCTATAAAAAATCCATTTTATCGTAAAGGTAGCAGGTTCGAATCCTATACTATCATAAATCAGTTTCTTTATTTAACAAATCGTTGATTTCGTATTGGGTATTTTTGGCACTTTCGTTGTTTTAGATTTCCATAATATAAAGGCAAAATTTTATTTGAAACCGGAACAGTGTATGTGACTCTATCATAATTGAATTCCTTTTTTGTTTTATTGTTCGCAAAACTAATTAAATTATGTTTTGTTTTTATTTTCAGCAACTACTTCCTGCTCGTCACTAAAAATACACAAGGATATATCAAAATACGGTACGTTTGCTTCGGTTTATTGTACCATATCGTCAAGAGTAAGAAGCGTGGTTCCCTTTGTAAAAGTGGCCTATCCAGACATGATGGGCAGCCACGGCCACAACCAACCAGAACCACTCAACAAAATGGAACGCACTGCTTGCAGGTAATTAATTATATCTTTATATGTTTTAAAACAGAACGCGGAAGAAATTGCATTACTTATAAGGATGCAATTAAAATGCCCACTTACTTTGAAGGAACATTTTTAAAAGATTTATTACTTTAGCCGTATTAAAAATATCTCTCTGCCTAATATTAAATCAGGAATGATTGTAAACTATAAAGCCAATTTGGTCAACTATTAATAATGTAATCGATTTAATTACAGGATTAAACTGCTGTCATGCGTGGACAGAGCTATAAATCCAGAATCATACATGAATGAAGTAGTATACGATCTAGATCAAATGAGCGTTGGCACCTCCACAGATGCTACAGCTCAGAAAAGGTATAACATATTTTTTCTAAAATTGTATATTAGCATTGACGACAACAAAGTAACATAGTTTATGCTTAATTTCAGCTCTGATAGCATATTCCTCGCTAACACTGATGAACAAGAAATCACTAAAGTGAATAGCTTCTCGTCTCGATTAAGTTTCGAGTCCAGATTTGAATCAGGAAATCTAAGAAAAGTTATTCAGGTAATGACGATTAATACTCTATTCTACAAGATTATAAAAATGAATACAGAATTTGTAAACAGTCCCACCCTACTCAGAGTTCTGATAGCTATTCGAACAAGTTCGGAGAACACTTCACGTATGCTGCTGCATGAGTAGCACAAAATAATTAGACTCAAAAAGCCGGTAGCCTTCATCGTGAGGTATACAAGCCACGCATGCGTACATGCGCGCGAACAGTGTTCGGCGTGAATAACAATGACAGACGTGTATACTCAACGATGATTTTATAATAAGAATACAACACTGATGTACTTACCTATCGATTTTAGAACAATGAAATGGTGTATTCGAAAGACGGTTCTAATCAGAAAAAAATAATGCTTCATTGTTTCAATATTTATCTTAGGTAGTCAAAGACATGCACACTCTTACATCGACAAAATCCGTCCGCTCTCGTAAATACTCGTAATGTTACCAACGTAGGTACCTAATTATTTATAAGCTCATTATTTCCAGGTAGGTCCGAGAGAGTACGAGCTGATCCTCATGCCGGACGTGAACTCCACCAAGAGACACCAGTGGTTCTACTTCGAGGTGCGGAACATGCAGCAGGGCAGGCCCTACATATTCAACATCGTCAACTGCGAGAAATCTGACAGCCAGTTCAATTTTGGGATGAAACCCGTGTTATATTCGGTGAAGGAAGCTGTGTTGGGCAAAGCAGGTGACTTGATTCTCATATCTTTTAGGTATTTTGTGTACAGCAAAGTTGTACAAATCATACATTTGTGAACCAATATCGGTTTTGCCTAACCCAAACAGGGTGGGGTAAAACCGATCATTGGTTTTTTTAATCCAACGCAAACATACCACTTTGTGTCCTGACCTGATTTTCCGATTAGGGTTCAATCATGACCTGAAAATATTGTGTGCTTTGAAGAACACGTTGCAGCAGGCAATCCCGTCAGTCACTTAAATAGCATAGCATCGTAGCTGAACACCGTAGAGGCCTCCAGGGCTGTTTAAAACTGTGCCAGGCATATAGTATTATTTGTCAATAAGAAATATCGGTTTTTATATCTCCTAACATGTTAGAATTTATTTATCTGAGTTAGAGGCTACATAATAGTATATCAAGTAGGAAGAATATAAAGGGGGTATTTTTTGGTCATTTCATTAGGTGAGGGCGGGGTGCGGGTGGGGGGAGTGTCATGTTGACCCCGTATCTCAACGTCCGCACGAGTAGAATGGGAGGAGCGGGGAGGCCCTTGAATTCGGGCAAACCGAGTTATCGACCTATGAAAATGCCCCCTTATTTTCTATCCGTCTATTTTGTGACGTAAAAATGTTCAATCGTATTTTGACGTCTTTACTAGTATAGTGTGATATCTTAATAGTTAATTTTGATCGCAGGGTGGGTGCGAGCTGGCTCGGACATCTGCTACTACCGCAACAGCTACCACTACGCGAACCAGAAGAACCACAACAAGTGCTACCTCACGGTGACGTTCAATATCGAGTTCCCGCACGCCAACGACGTCTGCTACCTCGCATACCACTTCCCCTTCACGTATTCCTATGATGCTGGTACGAAACTTCTCATACATTATATGAATATACAGAATTAGGCAGGTCAGGCTCAGAATAGTCGGTAGAAAACCTGGTTTTAATGGGCTATAAATGTTTAAACACACCCTGTATGTAGGTACCTAACTAAACAATAATGATAAGGTAGTCTCAAACTAAGGCATTCCCTATAACATGAGTGCTAATGGTAGTTGAGAAAGTCTTCTAACAGTTTAGGAAACTAACTTTTCTAAAATTCAATTTGAAAATTTTGAATTGATAAGACATCATAGTCATACTCATCCTAAATATTATACAATCTAAGAATGATTGATATCAATCATTCTTTGGAAACCTTTTTTATATGATTAGTACCCACTACCCCTACTACTTAGGGCCAAACTACAAATTAAGATTATGTTTATTAGGCTAATGGCAATACCTAGTGGCCCACCCTCACTTAATTTGAGAATTCAAATTATACCAATAGATGGCGCTGTGCGTCGATTACATCTCGCAATTGTTTCCTTTTGGGTATACCCACTGAAACGCCTCATCGTTGTCTATACAGGGTGTATCTGTGAACATTTACATCCCTTTAACCACATGTTCTATCAACCATTCTGAACATTTGTTTAACAACTTTTCCAAATTCTTCGTAAAATTTTCGACTCCCCATTAAAAAATGACCAAGTCACGTGACCGACTTTGTATGGAAAGATGAATTTTTTTTATGCGAATTTTCGAAAGTCATAGAGCAAATGTTGTTCAGAAAGGCCGGTAGAACACGTCATAGAACAAATGTTGTTCAGAAAGGCCGGTAGAACACGTGGCTAAAGGGATGTAAATGTTCACAGATACATCCTGTATATAGCATTTACCTCTTCATAAATTTTGTAGATTTATGTGAAACGACTTGTGTTTTCCAGACCCGCATTTGGCAGTGGAGCCTCTCGCTCCCCGCGGGAGCGTACCTTCGAGTGGAGCCGCTCTGCTACTCGCTGAACAACAATGAAGTCCCGCTGCTAACTATTTCTGCTGAGGATACACCTGCCAATCCTATTGTGGTCGGTATTTTTTTTTACAGAAATATTCAATTGCTTAGTTTATTATTCGTTGAGGAAATTGAACAGATTGTGGAAGTACCTACACATTTTCTATAGAGAAAATCAGCGTCAGTCGGATCGGAGCACTATATTTAAGCTGCCCCTAAATGCTAGATTTCTACTTAACTTTGTAGCGTTTTTGTGGATTATTACAGATTTTGTTTAAACCGTCATTAAGAGGATGGCTTCCTTGAAAAAAATATTAGAGATGGCCAATATGTTATTATTATGTAGGTATATGTGGAGTAGACCAGACCGCAACATGAATAGAGACAAAGGCCCATTAAAGTAATACGTAAGCAGATTTTTTAGGAAATTTAACCCCCCTCTCCCCTTGTCAGCAAAAATGGTCGATAAAATATACTTCCTCTTCTTTAATTATCAAAGTAAGCAGCGCCAAGAAATCGATGCTTACGTAATAATTGAACGGTCCCGAACTGCGCTTCCAACCTATTCCCCTTCCCCCCGGCACTAGGCCACTCACTCATTCTCTCCTCCTTACTCATTCGACCAAATTACAGCTAAGCTGCTGCTTTAAATCGCTTTTCTGTGAGGTCTCCCATCTAGCTGACCCACTCATGCCGAAGCTCACGCGGTGTTTGTCCTGACCTTTGACTACAGTGTATTTTCCCTCTTTTTCCTCATAACCCCAGCAAATAGCAAATAGTGTCTGCGCTGTCTGCCTGTCTAAGTATGCATTCCCTTTAAAGTTTTAAACAAGTCAGACAGGCAGGCACACGATATGCTACTAGGGTCTCCCGCAGAATACCAGGATCGTGCTTTATTCATTCATTCATTCATTCATACAGGACAGAGAGATAGTGTTCCTAACGGCTCGCGTGCACCCGGGCGAGAGCAACGCGTCCTGGGTGATGGACGGCACGCTGGGCTGCTTGCTGGGCGACTCGACGGCCGCGGCAGCGCTCCGGGCCAAGTACGTCTTCAAGATCGTGCCGATGCTCAACGTGGAGGGCGTCATCAACGGCTGGTGAGTTTTTTTTTACCCTTAGCTAGGCTGTGTACCATACCGGACCACCAGATTAGACAGGTGACAGACTAAAAGACAATGATGCTGATGGTAAGCGATTGCCGCTGCTTATGGATACCCCCAACACCGTGGAGTCATAAGTATGCTGCTGGCCATCTTTATTGGCAAGAATGATTGAGTGTTTTTTTTTTGTTACGTAAGACATTTCGGGAAAATATATTCAAACCGACCGGAAAAATTATTTTTGAGGCTTATGTTGTAAGTGTTGTAACCTACACTTTATTCAAGTTACAACTATCGTAAAAGTAATTACGATAAAAGTGGTCAGTGATGTCACAAGATGGATTTAAAAAATATGATGGATTCTTTGAAGAGGTTTTCGTTTCGAGACAATAATATCTTGAATTCATCACAATATAAAAAATTTAATTTAAGTCACTATAAACTCAAGGTAAAGACAGAAAGCTTTGCAAGGTACCTATAAACATTTTAAACATATAGATTAAATTAAGTCGCACAGGGTATAGTTTCTTTAAACTTACATTCATCTGTAGATATTTTATTTCATTGGAAAAAAAAAACTAAATGTCTCTGTGATAGTACCCGATAATAAAAAAAGAACTTAATCTAATTTTGCTATAGAGCAGACATAATACCATGAAATAAAACATTTGTTATAAAAATTTTAAACTTTATTACCTTCGCTACATCACTATTCTTTAAATTCTTGAGATTCAACTTAATACACTTAACTAGGTACGTCACGTATATAAACACTATCTTATAGTACTATCTCGAATGATATGTCCTGACAAATAACATCCGCTTAATTTTCTTACATTAAATTAATACATTTACGGTTTAAACGGAAACACAAGAGATCTAACACTCAGCTTAATTATAATAAGGAAGTTTAGGTACCTATACTTCGTGGAATACTTATTTGTGATATTCACCACTGCGAAGACGGAGGCAAGTCGCATCGTGCGAGTCGCCAGCACCTTCATAACTATTATTGCCCCATAGAAACCTTCGAAATCACCATAATCTTTTGTCAATAAGCTCAAGATATTATTATGACCCTAAAAATTCCATTTACATTATCGTTAAAACCAAGGCGTATAAATGCACCCTCAACACGCAAGCTAACGCACCTTGGCGCTTCGAAAAGAAAATAATACTTTTGGTAGACGCGATATCTAATTGTCATAAAGAGTTAGCGGCGTCGAGCCGGACGCTAGTAGGCAGGGGGCGCCAGCATGCCGCTGGCGTGGACGGAGTGCTCGGTGGCGTCCGGCTCGGCGGTGGAGGCGGGCTCGTCGGCGGGCAGGCCGCGCGCCTCGTGCGTCAGGTACGCGGCGGGGTCGTCGCCCACCATCCCCTCGTACGGGCCCTCGGTCGGCTCCTCCTTCGGCTCAGGCTCGGGCTCCTTCTGGTCGTGCTCGCGCGCGTGCGCGTCCGACGCCCGCGAGTAGTGCGAGTCGATCTGCGGCGGGGACTTCAGCAGCGCGCCGCTCTTTAGGTGCGGGCTCTGGAGCCCGTCGAGCGACGAGGGCCGCATCTTGCCGATGAGGTCGTTCAATGTGAAGTGCGTGGGGAGGTGCTCGTTGATCGGCGGCGGCGGCGACGACGACGTGAGCGGGTGCGCGGTGGTCGTGGTCGTCAGCGAGAGCGGCTTCCTGTCGAAGAGAACGGGGGCTCGTCGACGCACTATGCAGCCGGCTCCACTCGCGGCTAAGCAGTAGCTAACTTTTGTTCTAAATTCATTTTCCACTGCTTAGCCGCCCATGATAAATTGCAATTATAAAAACACATTAGTAAACTCCAAAATACGAGTAACTATACCTAGATTAATTAATCTAATAACAAATTTCTTATGTTAGTCAAAAATTAAACGTTTAACACAATATTATCACAAAATATAAAACTAAAATGTTATTCAAATGAGCTAGAGATACCAAGCAAAGCCCCCTTCACCCACCCACCAAATTGTGAAAATTTTGAAAAGTGAATTAAATAGATGAAACAACATAAAAATAGCTGATGCCAAACGTTGTATGCTGGGTGTAGGGCTCTTGTTTGGTGGTTGGGTAGGCGCAGAGGCCGAATCCCGCGGGCCCGCGCGCTTCTACGTCGGTATCGGTACAGACATACAATTACTACGTGTTCTGTTAGCACACCCACTACTGAACCTAGCGAGACTGGTCATGGGGAAGATGTTATGCCATGAGTTGGGGAGGCAAAGACTAATTTGTGGGGGAGAGCGCGCGGCTGTCGGGGAGCGGGCCTCCGGAGACGGCTGGCATCGCACCTGGCATTACCCCTGCGCCGAGGAGACGGGGATGGAGCCGTAGTTGTAGTAGTAGCAGCGCGTCTGCTCGCAGATGAAGTCCTTGATCTCGCCGCAGCTCTGCGGCTCCCAGTGGAAGGTGGGCGCCTTGAGCGCCACGCACCCGTTCGTCAGCACGTGCTCCGCGCTGGAATACAGACTAGTTCTTATGCAATACACGTATCACAAAAATGTATTCATTAAGGGGCTATATCAACGAAACTAGCGCCGCCAACCTATTTACACTGATTGTGGCGTCAAATGATATTTTTTAAGAAAGTAAAACTCTACAAAATTAGATGCAAGCAAATTGGATTTTTCAAAGACGCAATACAATATTTTTAACACGCGACAAGTAACAATAATGTTAATTATTGCTAAAAGTTTCCGTTTTCATACATACAGCGCTCTCTACATACAGATAAGCTATCTTGTAGGAAAGTATTCCGATTTCTAAATAAAAAACACAACTTTCCGTAGGTATAGTATACAAAACTGTCAAATTTCTTCAATGGATTGTCATCTTACTGTCAAACACATTAGGTTGAATATCAATTGAGGAAATTTAAAAGGTTGTAGTAGCCTGATTTGTGGCTGTCTGTACATACTAGCCTTTTAACATTACAAAAGCGAATAATATACCTATATGGAACAGCTCCATTTAAGATGGCTTCGGGATTAAAATGATAAAAAATGTCTGAATGAAATGATTAGAGTTATAATTACTACCTATTTGCAAGTTCTTATAACACAAAACGAGTTGTTTATTAACTATTTTATAATTATTAACTGTTGAACGCTATGACGATCTGCATAAACGTAACAGTTGAAGTTGAACGCACTCCGCTGCATCATTATTCTAATCCCGAGCACTATTAAAGGCCAAGTCTCACATAAGTGCAGGATGCACCCGCCCGAGACGTGGGAAATCCACTACCTATCAATTTTCCGAGGAAAAAATGCCATTAAATGCACGTAACACGTTTCTTATCCTATGGGAACATCGCTTTAAATGCTAATTGGAGTGAATTCCACACTCAAGTGAAGCTTTCTGACACTTAACAGTAAACATAAATAATAATTAGCTACATATATGTTTTAATAAACAATTCGTATCCCAACAATTGTTAACGAAATCTAAAAGTCATCTAACATTATAAAAAACCGGTCAAGTGTAAGTCGGGCTTGCCCACCGAGGGCAATCTCGAATCGCGCCATTATGCACTCGTATATCATAGAATTTCGTACGTTTTGTTATCGTTGTATTTTGTTTGTTGTAGCAAACATTTTATAGTGGTACGGAACCCTTACCCCAAATCAAGGAAAAATTCTGAAAGTTGTATGTTCCTATTTATATAAATAGGAAACTTTCATGATATTTTTCCTATCGCGGTTCATAAATCAGAGGACATCCAATTACGAGGAATAATATATAGGTATTTCTTATGAATTGTTGGCTACGCATACGTTCATTCATTCTACGTTCTACGTTCAAGGGGTAATCTCGCCGTAAATCACAAAGACAAACGCTATTACTGCTATAACAAACTGTTCGATAGCAGTATTACCTCGAGCTTTTCTTCTGTATAATATATTATCTATACTATTTTTATAGAGGTTATTTCTAAAGTCAACGACAAGTCTTATAGGCAAAACGAATTAACGAAACACTTGCGTAACGCAATCGACGCCTAGCGCCATCTATTGGTATGTTTCGAAACGAACGAAACTGGGTCCCGCAATAATGTGAGGGCGGACTACTATACTCTGATTTTTAACCATGAGATCGAAACTGACAGATGACAATGTGTCATCTCCATACATTAACACTCAATTTGACAGATGAAAAATGTCAAAATGTATAGAAACTTGACATTTACATCTGTCAGTTTACTCCACATGATTAGAAATCAGAGTATAGTTATTAGATATTAGCGGTTGAACGTAACAAAGTAGGTGCGTACCCATGCCTCGCCGTGCGCTGCGGCGCGGTGCTGCCCTGCGGCACGTCCAACGGGTCCATGCTGTCGTCGGCGTGCTGGCTGGGCGCGTCCAGCGTCATGCGCCGCATGTAGTTGAACGTCGCGTTGAACGGCAGCCCCGTGCTCATCCACAGGTACATGTCCGTCCCGAGGTTGTTGCCCGACGTCCAGAAGTCGTACTTGTTATATCCTGAAATAGAACACGCGAGGTATGTAGGATTGCGGATGCGTTGTAATATGCCTTTGGCGTTTAAAGCGTTATGTATTCAAGGAAACGGTCGTTCAATTTTAATACAACGACGGGGAAGGCGTTATTAAATACGTTTTATAGTGGTAACATCAAAGTTCAAGAAAGATGATATGGCGGTTAAACATAACGTGTTATCGAAACAGCGCAAAACTAATCTCAGGTGGTGGTATAGTTTCCACATTGAAAATGTTCAAAAAAGGACCTAAAAATCGATACTTAATTTTTCAGAACATTATGTATGAACGCAAAAAAAAACAACCTTATTTAATGATTCCAGAATGATCTTATATTTAGCCATGAAATAAAAGAGTAACTTTTGCTCTGTAGAGCCGTAAAAAACTCTACCTACGAAAATAGCGCTGTGGCAAAATTTTGTCTACCAGTTCATTTTCAAATTAATATTCTAAAATAAATGAGTAGTTTTAACAAGCTCTAATAAAAAATATGTATAATTTTTTACCTGCATTTGTGAGATAGGTTGTTATAGAGTCAGCCTTTTCCTTCGTTTCGAACGACGCCAATTGCAGCCCTAATGATCTGGAAACAAATTACGAAACGATCGATAAAATCTTAGAATAAATATATCATTATAAAGTTAATAAACGCTGTAAACCAGATTTGCTACTATGTAAATCGATTATTGGTATCGGCATCAGTGAAACTGAAGATGTAACTATTTATCTAACGCGCGCATGACAGTGCGCAGACAGGCTAGTGATATAACTCTACAGAAAAGATCCCTTGGAGTCAAGGTAAAAAAAATAAAGTAAGTAGGTAGTTTCAGGTTTTTGACCTTCACGTTGCATTAGATACTATTAGGGACTCCGCGATGAATTGGATGAAAAAGCTTTTATCATGTATTTTTTTAATTCATCGCGTTTATTCCTGGTAAGTAAACACTTTCACACATACCTAGAGTTAAAGTAATGCCAAGAAGACGGGATTAAAAATGTAAAATAGATTTCAGGGGTCTTTTAAAAAAAATCTGAATTATTTTTTTCAAAATATTTATTTTAGGGATTAGATAATCCCTATGGTAGGTAAACTGCTTTCCTGTACCACGAAGCAAGCGACAACAGTTCTCATCAACTAACTGACGCTATTATTGTATACAAGATCGCATTGTAACTGAGTCACAGTCTTTGGTGGCCTGCAATTTAGGTGTGACATGTCACAATCTTTGAATCTGCGACACACTTGACTGTAAAAATAGAGTGCAGTCGCATCACTAAGAGAGACTCGTCGCACCGGGTCTATAAACGCGGCTTAGCTAAATAACTATCCTAGTTAATCGTATTCAGCTATTAGTGCTCGTTGATACCCTACCGTGGCTGGTTCATCGGGATGCAATTTATTCGCTAAAGACAGGCTGCGGCCTTGTAACGACAGGACTGCATTCCATATGCAAGTTCAGAAAACTCCTAAAGATTAAAAACCTCGACGATAGGCCGTAATCATGAAGTTCGGGCTAATAACAATAACAATTTGTTATGTGAAGTACTTGACTTGAAAATCGTTACAAAATAAATAAATTCTCACAACATGTCATACATTGACCTGACTCCGTACAAAGTAGTTTAAGCACTTGTGTTACAGATATCCACAACAGAGTAAATACAAATATAATACTTATAACGTATTACACCCAGACACTAAAAAAAACACAAGTACTTATTACATGAGTGTTTGTCCTGGGTGGGAATCGAACCCACGGCCTTTGGCGTTTGAGGCAGGGTCACTACCAAATTCGCCATCCGGCCAGTCGTAAAATCACAAATATTATTAAAATAGTATGTGATGTGTTATTAATGAACTACTAGGTGCTTAGTAATTATTAATTCCACCATTTTCTGCGCGCGTCCTTATTTTCGTTGTTAAGGAATAGCTGAAAATCAGCAGTTTGCCCTCAGCAAACGAAATTGCTGAGATAGGTATTCCTCTTTTGTATCGCTGACATACATGGTCATCTCTTGTGAATTTGTGTTTTCAAATTGTATTCTTTTTATTTTTTTTTATACACATGTAAATGCATGTAGGTGTCTATGTTGTTACAAATCAACGATTTATCTATCTACTTAGTTTACCGTATTTGTTGCAATTTATTAATATAAATAAATTAATGAGTTCCAAGCATGCGTAGGACCGGATAGGCGATTAGGATATAAAGCGCGGGCATCCTGGCGGCGCTCATCGGCGCGCGGGGCACGTTGGCCTGCGCCTTTTGTGTTCAATTAAAACGTCATAAATTATACAACGTATGAAATTCTACCAAGTATTCGCTTCGCTCCAGCCGAGGCGCCATAACTGCTTCGAAAGTTTTTGCTTCATTTTCATTGGCATTCATAAGCCTACCCAACTGAGAGAACATTTTTGAGATTGCATCGTCCCGTTTAAAGCAACCATAATATTGAATTTATATTTATAAAGCGGACATTTTGGAATGTTTCGCAAAATTAATGAGCCCCTAAAATTTTGAATTAAGTTTTTTGATCGAAGCGTGGTATCTCGATTCAATATTGCGTGTTTTTTTTTATTTCGCAGTAGGCAATTCGCCGCAGTGTCGAGTGGTTGACACAAAATGTGCTAATGGCCGTCGCGTCTCGCCGTCACCCGGTACCGTTAGTCCATTTCGAGCGACGCGATCAAAGTGTTCCGGATCACGACTGTAATCACAAGTCCCTGCAGCGACTACAAATAAGCAAGTCGGCCATTCAACAAAGTACTCATCAGTTATACGATTAGTCATGTTTATTTATACGAATTATTCAGTATTATTATAGCGATCTTATTTCGTATTGGACCGTGAAAAGCAAGATTTTTTGTATAGTAAAAGTGGAGATTAATTAGATCGCAATAGGATAAAATTAAGTATACTGTAAATTAAACATCAAAAGCGTCCCGCCAATACGTGTTGATATTAACGCAGTCTCGAAATAAAAATGGACTACGTTCAGTCAAGTCTCGTCGGTGGAATGATTTACCGGCCCGAGGGCACGACACGTCAGTTTGTCATGCATCTGATATCGTCAGATACGCCAGTCAGCTCCAATGCACCTCATTTTTTACGTCATCTTCGTTCACGCTATGACAAGACGTGACCTCAATCGATTCTGAACTTGAGTGTGATATACAAGCATGGAATGTGTGGCGTGAGTGACGGTAGATTACGTGCAGTCTATGTATGCAAAAACCATGTTTATTACAGAAAATTACACGTGTCTTGTCATTCTTGAAATTCCTTTACCTCTTTCCTACCATTTTCTCCGCTATAATAGAGTTGATACTATCTCTGATAGTTTTACTATTTAGTTAACTAGATATTTAGGATCACAAGCTATATTTTATGGTACTCGTGTATTAATGTATTTCACGATGCTCTGAATACGGCATGACATAACTCTAAACTAGTTTAAACGACCTATTAATACTGCAGCAACAAAAGCTCGTTAACCAAATACAGTTGTTGGATGTGATCGCGCGCCGACTGCGA
Source organism: Cnaphalocrocis medinalis (assembly GCA_014851415.1). NCBI lineage: Eukaryota > Metazoa > Arthropoda > Insecta > Lepidoptera > Crambidae > Cnaphalocrocis > Cnaphalocrocis medinalis. The sequence goes on along the minus strand of CM026275.1, from coordinate 6,318,709 downwards.
CGCGGTCTCGAGGCAGCGACGCGCCGGCATTCAAATATCACTAGAGTTCCCATCGCTAACAATCGGACCCGTAAATAGGTCGTGACAGTTATGGAAGGACATCGTGACCGAGCGGCAAGGCACTGACCTTTGCGGCGAATTTTATATGGGTACACGTGGCCTGAGAGACGCCGAGTGACCCGGCCATCGCGCCGATGCATTTGATCTTTCGCTTAAGAAACATTTGACCATTTATAGTCGGATTTATTTGGAGTGGAAATATCACGATTACGAGTAGGACTATTTTTCGTTAACTAAATGAAAACTTTGCGATTTGAACCCCATCTTGATCGAAGGTTAAATTAAACGAAAATTAATACGTAATTGTTGAATTTATAAATATTTATAACACTTGCGTATAGATAGCTCCAATGAGATTTAACTTTTAATAAAGTATTTATGTGTAGGTACAGTGTGTAGCATTCATTGTAACAGAAAGGACCTTACACCGTAAGTCAAGAGCCGCTTAGAACCAACGAAGTCCGAAACAACGAAGCGAGTTGATAGACAATGAATATGGTCTTGTTAAATGACACAATTGGTTTATTCATCCAATCAAACGTTCCTTACAGCATATTATTATTCATAATATACCTATGTTTGATCTCTTTTCTCCCGAGCTTAATGAAGAGCGATAAATAGTGTTTGACTCATATAGCCTGCAGTTGCATAACTCACATGGGAACATTCCGGCAATAAATCACTCGCTGCTTGCTCCTAGCTCATGGCGTTTATTTGCGCCAGCGCTTTGTCGCGGTGTTTAACAGGGCGAATGACTCGCGGAAGTAGCTCACCGAGGTGCCGATATTGTTCTAGAGTTTTCCCAGAACCCTTAACGGTAATGCAAATGTCCCTGTAGTGCAACTTCCTGGTCGCAAGGCGTCGGACCGAAACTATACAAGCTTGTTAACGCGCCCCGAGTCCACTCGCCGGGCTTAAACAGGGCCGGCAACACGACACCGCTGATAAGGATATTGCGAGTCACGATGCCAAGTTTATCGCGTGCCACGAAACTAACGTGTACTGTAACGGATTTTTACGTGTGCAACGAGAATGCGAGATGTACGTACCTGCAGTACTGATAAGCGAGGAAGTAGTTTAGCTCCGGGCTGTACGGGTTCATCCTCGAGATAAAGTACTGCACGCCATCTAACTGTATGGTCGTTATCCTTTGGGCTGAAACAAAGAAACATTTCATAAATACATTTGAATTCCAAATACAACTTATCATAATTATGGCCCATTAGTGAGAAGATTATACAGGATAGTTGATGGGAAAAGCCTTGAAAGCGGCATGGTCCTTTAAGAATTATTTTTAGTAAAAACTAAACCTGATAACAAAATACCTTTTTGGGAATTTTCTTTAATAATTTTGACATCAAGCTTCATAAATCCATTTGCAGAATTAAATAAAATGTACCTATAAAAAGTGATAATACTTTATCGTAAAAATTGCCACTTCATTTGTATTTGTAAAGAAAATTTTGTGCACCATTTTATTGACTCGTCACATAATGGGGTTTATTGATTTAGGTTATTCTTGTCGGCCTGTATAACGTTATTGAAGAGAACTATATAAGAGGTATTTCTATATTCGCAATAAACGCTATGCTTCTCCTAGTCACATGACAGCAATTTCGTTGGTTGTCAATTCAGAGCACACGTTCGGGCAGACGGTATTCGTCGTAATCATTAATTTGGGAGTGTGCATGCGCCGCGGAGAGCGACGACTCGTCTCGGGGGAAGTGACAATGGAACCTGTCATAAACCCATATGAATATGACCCCGAAACATGCCGCACTCAGACGGCTCGAATCACTCGAGACGTAAACATCATTCGTATTTACTACAAGTGTAGATACTAGATAGCTGAAGGTACGACGTGTTTGTATTGGTTTTGTTAGTTTCAGTATTTATTGTCAGTTTCTTATTTTGTAAAAATATGTTTTTAACCTCAAAACCTCACTTTTCAGATGACTTTTTGCCAAAAAAAATGTCTGTATTGGTTGTGATGTGGCCTATATATTGTCAGTCTGACAGTAATTTATTTCAATAAAACGCGCACGGATGATTCTCTATCGGTCGGTATGCTCCAATTCCAATGGCCTATTTTTATATAAAACTTCTTTTCAAATTCAAAGTCGTGAGCAGTTCATTCGCAATAAGATCACTTTTTAGTACGACAACTGCATAAATGTACAGAACGTGTATTACATACGAGACGCGCTTTTGTGGTCGGACCCCCAGTCAGTTATAGTGCTTAATTAAATTCAATGTCCATGTCTTGTTGCGGTCCCCCGCAATCTTTATTGCTGCCTGATTTGGTAATACAATGAAAGCGATACAGGATCAACTATTCGATTCTTACATTATGTCTTAATTAAAAGAAACATAAACGCGATGGCTTTGATAACCGAACCCTATTATATTGCACCTTAACGTTAACCTGACTAGATCGCAGATTTGTTCGCTATAGAAATTTCTTCGCTCAGACCGCATAATAAATGTAATAGTGTTAAGATTAAGCTGCAGCATAATGTAGGCACTGAAAGCAAATCCACGTACAAGGCTGAATAACCGAGGTAGAGTGGAAGTGCACTGTCATCCACTTTAAAGAGACGGCGCGGATAATGCAGACCGATGCGAGCTCTCCGCAAATCATCTTCATTATACGAAACGCATTGTGAGTAGAGGCACTGAACACCGTAGCTATATGCCATACGTGCATACATGCTTTTACATCACTCATCAGCTCCATTAATATCGTAATATTGAATCTCTGCACGATCTCAAACACGTTACTAAATGATTTATTCGAACAATTCCTAAAGGAAATGAAGATTAACATCCTGTCTTCGGCGAGAACAGGCTTCATAACCATCACGAAGGCGATTAATAATGGTAATTAAAGGCATCCTGCAACGCACTAGACGCCTGCAGAAGATTTAAAGAGCAGAAATTTTACAGGGATTGGTTGATTCGATTTGCATACTAGCTGTAAAGTAATTAATTGTCACGGAGATTGATAATGTCCTCGTCACTCACCCTCTTGGCATCCCCGTGACAGTGGAGATTCATTTGCAATCGTTAAAGGCTAAGGTATCAACATATCTCTTAGCTGTGATGTTATCCGAACATCCGCAGTATATTATTACTACACGCATGTATAATTATATGCTATGTACGACGAGTTAAGAAATAAAATTACCCACGGATAATGTCATGCAATAATATTGGCTTGGCTTTCACGGCCGGAGGCACTTTGAAAATCAGTCTCATATCTTACCTAGCTAATACTTAGATACACGCTGAGAAATCGTATTACTAAAGTGAATAAGCTAAGTATGCGTCTTTCAAAGAGGTTATTGCCTACGTTCAACTCACCGAGAGTCAATTGTATAAGATACGGCGTACGTCGTTAAGAGGCGTGGGTCTACAACTGGGCTTTACTCGGCTATTAGAGGCTCAGAGCCCGCGATTGGAATCCATGCATAATGTAGCCTCATGCATAAACGATGTCGCGCATTACTCGCGTACTTCTCTTTTACCTTTTATATACGATCTTTTCACTGATGAATGCTATATTCTGAAGTCTATTTAATAGCAACAGCAATTTATCTTCGCAACTGTGTTGTCTTCCTTAGCGAAACGCGTGGAGGTTTTGAAGTGTCGGTCTGGCACAAGCTGCGCTGCTGTCAAATAACTTGACACTTACCTACCACAATGTTTCGCTGCGATTGTGGTCTTTCTATTACACTATAATAGATATTGCATTCAGCCATTTCCATCCTGTGTAGAAGTCTATAAGTGAAGGAAAATGTTGATTTTACCGTGATGTCTCTCGTGATGCTATGTTAAGATCAGTTCAAACGATACCATTCTAAGAAGTATGAAATTACGAAGCAATATATTGGCATAAAAGGGAATCGTTAGCCGTTTAGAAAGTGCTGGTTGACAGCAAGACGAGTGTACTCGGCAACAATGAGCGTCGGGAAGGCGGGTCACGTCGCGAGCCGCGCGCGCGGCGCATACTGATGCCCCGTGCTCCGCGCATCCACCGCGCATCCGAGACGCCGCGCCCGTGCGCCCGCGCGCCGGCCGAACCAACCCAACCCAACAGCGACGCACATTGGCGACACTTGACAAGCTTGTCGGTTTAACACAAAAAATACGAACGATCGCTGCTACAAAATCAATTAGTGTCTATTACAAGTTACCATACGAAGAAACACGCCCAAGTAGCGACAAAAAGACGAAGAAAGATCAATTGAATGCAAATGCAGTTCTATCTCCTATAAAGTTAACTCGGATTAACATCACCGTATTCATCAAGCATGGCATTACTTGATCGAAAACGTCTACAGTTTAACTTTGCATCCCAGAGGGACAAACAGTAACATTTGAATAAATAGATGCCACAGACAGTCGTCGCAAGGTAGAAATTGCGGGACGAGATCTAAGTTATGGACAGGTGCTGTTGAAAAAGTTTACTGGAGATTGGACTAACGATGCTGCCCGGGCGTGCTCAATATATCGCGACGTCGCTGGCAGCGCGCACGCGTAACGTACGATGCGTTAAAGGCTCTGACAGGACGTAACTTATCCCGTGCCCTGAACCGCTCGAGGAGTGGTCGATTTTTAGAGATTTAGAAGATTGAATTACACACTTTACACATAGGTTTAACACTTAGATTATACGGCTAGGAAAGCATTTATACTAAAGTAAATAGTTATTTTAATAAAATTAATGTTTATGTAAGTACCTAGAGTACTCGTAGTGGTTCAGTGTATTATTTTTTTAGAGCGAGTCGAATCGTTTTTTATCTTCGTAGTTTGTTACAAAACACAATGACATATTCCATTGCATTCAAGTTTACCTCATATTATTTTGCTTTTTATTTTATTTCCTTCTTTTTTGTGTAATGGACTGTAAGACTTGGTAAGGGTACAAAAAACATACTTAACAATTTTTTGACGGTTAAAAAGAGTAACTGAGTTTATTGCGTCAGAATTAACTTAATCTCATCAAAAACAATACTTGTCAAAAAAAAACAAGTCTCGCAACTATCGTAAAAAGTGGTGAGATCCTCGTTTTGCCAAGTCGGTTATTCATTTATTGACATGGCAATCACATTAAAACTCAATATATCTCACAAGTAATTGATTCAGTGCGATTTGCATTAAACAACCGAATGCTTAGTTTATTTTATGTTACCTATTTACTCTTGAATTTATGATTAATGTACAAAAATAAATACCTGAAAGACTCATTGTTTAATGGTCGTTGTGTTTCGCTCAATTCCTGTGGCTGTGGCCACTTTGGGCAATCCCGAATCGGCAAGGCCTCTACCATAGAAATCAAGTCATCGCTACTATGATGGGATTAGGCTAATCACCACGCTCGCCTAATCCGGATTGGTGAAACTAAATATACATACCTACTTAATGTAATACAAATGTAAGTCCTATGCAAATAAAGAATACTTTGACTTTGACATCGCAGCCAAGGTCATGGTGCCAAACAAGGTTGGATCCGAGCCTTGATCTTGTAGAGATTGGCGTAACATGGCGCAAGCGCAAGCGTGCCGGGCGGGGTGAGTGGACCGGGCGAGGCGCGGGCGCCGTGGTCCCGTGGATATCCGGCCGCTGATCCGGCGGACGCGGCGGTAACGGCTCCGCGTCCGAAAGCCACTCGCGAATGCCACGCGCCTGCGCTTGCGCACCAATTTGGATCATGGCGACGCTCGCCACTTTGTAATGAGCCCGCTATGGTCACTCTTGAATTATTTAAAGACAGTATGCGGAATCGGTTTTAGCAAAACTTTTTTCAATATAAAAGTGTTTGTGTGCAAGCAGAATTTTTATCTATGCTATTTATAAGAGATAATTTCTATAGACACTGACAAGGCCTGAATACAAATCGAAAAGGCGAAACACTTTTTGGGTGAAAGGTGGTAGACGAGCAGACAGATCACTAGATTGTTAGTGATTGCCGCCACCCATAGACACCTGAAACACCAGTACCTAGTCACAAGTACCCTCACTCATTTGACCAAACACAGCGCAGGCGCTGCCTTACACCGGTCTTCTGTGAGGTCTTGGTTCGAGTATATTATTTGCCAAGCGATCGCGATCTAAAAAAATCCCCTTGGAGAAGATTGTCACACTCAGCAATAAAAGTCAGAAAACGTAAATGTTAATCTTTTTTAAAGTTTCAGCCATTTTAACCGCACAGTATTTTATAATAGTTTACTCTAAAGTGAGTATTTTATGAAGATGAAAAAATAAGAGAATTATTCGAATAGAAAATTCCTCGTAGCATTTGATTTGATTTTAATATTCGTATACCTTCACAGTTGTCTGATATTAAACTCTGCGCGCGGTGAATGTTAAAGCGAGTATAAAATCAACTAAGCTCGTGTAAGTGGCAGTATCTATTCAAAGATGGGCATTGTACCTCATTACAATTCGTTTACGAACAAAATATCGCTCCCTAGAATCTCACGTATAACGTAACATTAACAACTTCCTTCCTTTCATTCAAACTAGTGAGTCACCAAGTTTGTCGTTATTTCGGTGAGTGTAAATCGTATTTTAAAAATTTAATCACTGATCTGTTTCGTTAATGTTTTATATTTTGTTGTGTGGGGCGCATCAAAAAGTGTTTATGGCCCAACAAACGGGACTTGGCGCCGGTTCATTAGTGAACAATGACTAGACTAATCAAGAACCTCATCTTGTAGCTATGATGATAACTGTAATATTATGATAATAATTTTATATTTAGTTGCGGTGTTTACGGTCGTTATTATTTGCTACACTAGGTAAATAGGTACTGCTTTACTAAAGAAACAGTCTAGCAAATATACTGGTAGATTACTTACCTTAAAAGAAATAATGAATATCAAGAAATAAAAAGTCTACCTAACCATTAACTTACAACGAAAATAAAACTAAGGTTAGTTTTGTTCCGTCATGCCCGGACAAGTCCAGAGTAATTACAGCAATTAACATTGTAACTAGGATCTAGCCAGGGTACTATTGCAATTTAAAGAATCCACATAGAAAAACATAAGTACAGGTTAGTCAACTTGTAAGTCTGTAATAAAAAACTAGAGAAAACGAGCAAAAGCAAGGGGTTGCGTGTTGTCGGACAACCTTTGCGGCAGGCATACGTAAACAGTCAGGCAATTTTATAGCTTTTTCATGTTTGACACCTGTAGGCAGATATACAAATGCTAAAATGGAATATCTTCGAGTTCTGTAGATTTTTTTGGCGATCAAATGTCTAACATGCTATAATTATGTGGTCTGTAGATTAGGTGTAGCAAAAACTCCATGAAACTTAATATATTATTTTGTAAATGTTAAGCCAAAGATATTGATTTACTGACATGCAGCTAAGCTCTCCTTCATATTCAATAATACATACGTATACGAGTATATATTAATGAAACGGATTCATGGCTTAATACAGTATTGAGATAAGTAGATCAGTTGTAATGTTGATAGGTAATAATCATAAATTACTGAATTGTCTTATTGAGCCGCCCTAAACGAGTAAGTCAGTGTTCCTGACAGTATCGATTAACACAGTCATTTTATAGGATATTTATTAGGTGCGTTTATTAGAAATAAAAAGACCAATGGATCAATAGATCTGCCAATTTAATTGTTATAAAAACATTACTAAGCTGCCGGAGTCTTGACAAAATAATAAAAAATCTCAACAATTATAAAATAGTTGATCAGAGTTTTTTTCATACCAGCAGCATGTCGGCATACCATTGCGTTTAGTCTAAAAATGAATAGATGCTATTAATATGTAGATGATATAAAAGGGGATAAAGAACCGGTTGACAGATCTCTAGCACTAACGAGTCTAAAAATAGTCCCTAAAGCTGCTGGCCGATGCGCCCGCGCCGGCTATGGTGCTCAAAGGCACTGCCCATTATTTCACGTGTCGTAGTCATAGCTGCCCTGCTGTGCGGGGTTTTATTTTTATTGCGACTCTTTGACTAAGTTAACAAACTGAAGCTGTCTGCCTAAAGGCACTTAACGTGTCTGTTTATTAACGGAGATACCTCCAATACCATGTATGTTGTCTTTTCTCACTTTTTGGTATGTCTGCCGCTTGAGAAATTAACGTTGGAAGTGCTTGTGTTTTTTGCACGTCTCAGTTTGTTCTGTTATGACATTATTAACCAGAACTCGGCTAAGCATTCTCAGTGGAATGTTTTCAATTAATCAAAGTTTGATTATTCATCTGTAAGTATAGATCTATATGCCATGTAAAAAATAACAATCAAATGTTTCATTTGTTTAGAACTTATAATAGCTTCTGACAAAGATAGTGGAAGAAAAAAAGAAGCAACTTTCTCACATCAGAAGTAATTCGATATTATAATTTCAGACACTTAGACATTTTCTATGTGCGTAAATTGTTTTCTTCACATATTCAATTTCTGTGAGATATAATATTTTAGATGTCTCATGGGATCTTTCGTTAACTGGCCTGCTCGAGAAATAGGTCGTTAAATTAAGTAGACTGAACAACCAGAGGTGAATAAGAAAGTTAAGTCAATAATGGCTGTAATAAGTTAGCAATGCAAAAATGTTAATTAAAAGCTGTGTAATGGCTGCGACCGCAAGCCGTAGGCGCCTGGCTGACGCGGTGCGGTGCGGTGCGCCGGCGCACGTTACGTAACGCGAACCAGTTGCCGCCCACCCTCACGCGCGCAGTGCCCGCACTCTAGCCACGGTCTAGGTCGTAATGTGTTTACTATCGCGCAAGGTCTCGGAAAGATCTTGCGAAATGTAATTGTAAATGGAGCGCTTAGACCAGTAGCTTAGTTCTTCTATTTTATGTTCTTCAACTTTTCCTTCGTTGTTTCCGATGACCATAATGCAAGAGAAAACCTTAGACTATTAGCACTAGGGCAACTTGTGTGAATCCTTTCAACTCAGTACGATTTTAGTAGTAGTAGTAGTAGTAATTCAATAAGAATAGAATAGGCATTATGACTCACTAATACGTTCTTTTTTTATGAATTTACAAATCGTGCTAAACTTCGATGTTTATGTAAGTACGTAGGTACTAATAATAAAGAACAATACGATTGTAGCCGCCACAACTACCTACCTATAATTGCATTACTTACGCGCCCGTGACTCGGTAATGAACGAGTCGTTGAACTATCCGCACCGGCTTAGTCAAAGCCGTTCCGATCGTATTTTAAAGTAATCCGATGACTCAGTGGAATCTCCCAAGGTCCAGGATACTTATCAAATTCTAAGTTAATGTACCGTAAAAAGTGTGCAATTTGAGCGTCTATCGAAACTTCTTGATTACCGGCGTCCGTGGGAACAGCTATCGGATTGTTCGCGGTCGGATAACGATCGAAACGCAAAAAAGGGATCGAGAGATAATAACGAGGGAGCGAGCGCGGCCAAGGACGGAGCCCGCTCCCGCCAGGAATGCACATACCGAACTATTTTTAGTAATCAAACCCTGTGCCGACCTGGTCCCAGTCCCAGCCCGACCAGATAAATTAGCCTTCGCTAAAATTAAACCCAAAGAACAGCCGGCGTTAATATTGTTTTAATAAGTTGTCAGCACGCAAGATGAGTAACATATACGTGTTATGATATGATAGATAGGCAACGCCTCAACATTAACCGAACAAGTAGAGCGCTTAGTGACCGTTTAATTAAGGCGTTCAGGTCCTCTTTATGTGACGTATGGTTGGTACTAAGTATAGTGACTTTATTGTACTTGTAACTCATACATAAACGACTTGTATTAATGGTAACGAAAATGTAAATACAATAATATATTTTAATCTAATATAAAAAGAAAGTATTCAGTTCATTTATTTTAAATTTGCCGAAGATTTATGTACAATACTGGCACTGCATTAAGATTGTTTTGAATATCTTTCCAAATCAAAAACCCAAAGATTTATTTTTTTGAATTATTAAGGTCTTAACTTTGAATTAGAATAAATGTCACAACCTTTAAATTATACGGAATAGCATCGTGTTATCCCGCGGTAACTTGACACGGCCAGCTTGCACCACCTGTTGCTCTAAGCACATTACTTTGAATTATAGCAACAAAAAAGGCGAAACGTGAGGGCCTCCACAAATAAATCGAAGTTACCGCTTTCGTTACTATATAGTTTAACGATTTCCATCGTCGACCCTCCGTATAATCCTTTATCGACATTAATCGGGATCTTCGCTGGGATGTTTCTCAGCTTTGAACAACTTATTGCTAAAGCCTTTAATGTGATTCAACGCTCAGAAAGGTGCAGTTCTTTATCCTTTCATCGTAATCCTTGATCTTTACTAATATTTATTTACGATTCTACCTCCGCCTAATACTTGTTTCTTATTATATCTTATAACTTATATGTTATACATTAGGTATAAATGAATATATAAGTAAATAGAAATAAATAGCCCTCTCCCTTTTCTAATTTCAAATTTTAATTGAAATTATGAGGGTTCATTCATAACATGGACCTAAAGGTACCTGAGAAGTATTGCTTTCTTTGCAGGTCTATATTAACTTCTATTTATTTTCAAATTTTCAATACATAATTGTATCGTTAGAACTATTATGGATTAGAGGTTGAAGTTTATAAACACAGATCCATTGGTATATGAACATCCTTAGTTGAATTCATGATGTAATTGATGAAAGTTATGATAACAACTATTAGCGTGCAGTCCACAACCTTCTTTGATAAAATATTCACTAGCCCAATATACGAGAGGTATACCTATTCTAACATAATTTTATGATCCTACATGATCAGGTCAGATCACTTTTTTTTAATTTATGCCCGCCAGCCTTGCCACATCGTCCTTCTATCACATTACATCATTACAAGTGGCAAATAAACTATAACATTTAATCATAACCGTATGTTACATGTTAACCACCTCCGCTGTATTTCGCTCAAGTCACAAAATAAATTTACAACATCTAGTACATTTATTACGGGTTTCAAAATTTGATTAGAATGTGGTCTAAAACTCTCCCAAAAAATGTAAAACAACGCCAAAGCTGAGCCAGATCGGTACTGGAATATGTAACTTGTAGTCCGAGCGCGGGCGACACGACGCGGCGCGCAGGCGCAGCATGCAGCGCGCTAGGAGCGCACGGCGCACGCGGCGCGCGGCCGATGAACCCCGCACCTGTTGCTACTCCCTCCTCACCCCCTCACTATTTTTTCTCAACGCTGACTTCCGTTCTACTGTTTTTGCCGACCTGTCGATAACCTGTCAGATAACCGCGGACACGGCTCATTAGCGGAATCGCTGCCAGCCATGTTGATTGGAGTTTATCGTTAACTTTTCTCACAGACACAGAGCGCTCATCGAATGTTTTACCTACTCGCTCCCATGTTAATGACTGATTGTAATTCATTCCCAAAAAGACTTAAATGACTTAGGCAGACGAAAATGTCTCCCACTTCATCCTAACATAATCTACATTGTTTATGCTTGCTTGAGCTTGTACCAAACAAGCTTAAAGCTTTAGAAGTTTCAAGTTGTCGTAAGCTCTAGGAAATAAATTTTGCCGCAACGAGGGCCGTGTGATTGTAATAGAATGGATGCAATAAATACTAAAAAAGTAAAATGCAGCCTAGACAAGAGTCGTGTTGCACGAGCGCGACGCGCGAGCGGCGCAGGAGTTTCGTATTGTTCTGTCGACGCATACCTCGCCCCGGGCGCACTTGAGTCAACACGCGAAACGAAACCAGCCTACTGCCGGCTATATGGCTTAGCTTTCGATGTCATGGGCCCCTGTTTTGTTGATATTACCCACGACTTACAAGGGTGTATAGAAATTTTATTGCTTGTAACGTAAGTACAAGCCATTTGCAATTGTACACAAGATAAAATTAAATAATGGGAATGTTTTGAGACCAATGTAAAAAGGTGTTGCCGTTTTAATTGAACTGGAATTTATGTCTTAAACTTTGTAATGTATTGCTTTATAAACAATAGGTAGGTAGTACTTATTATTAATTTGTGAAAGGATTACTCCTGATTTAACCTGAATTATTGTTTTCACTGATACATAATCTGTTGATATACTAAACTGTAGAACATGTGTAATCTAACAAAACCAATTTTGAAGGATCGGTTTTGGTTTTATTCCTATTTCTTTTCATAGTAATTACATTAGTCATAAAATCAGCAAGCCGACGAAACACATTATCTTCAATCATCAATCCGTCGTCTTTTTTGCTCTTCAATTATTTTGACTGAGCTGGTGGTATATTATAAAAACAAATGAAAATAATGAAATATTTTTCTTCCTGGTTGAGTTCCTTGTCGAAACACTAGTTTATACTTTGGCCATGATCATAGAATAGGCGAGTATCGCTATTATATTGAATCGATTGCCATCTGACCTTCCTGCCTGACCCTTATAGTGCAACCAGGGAATAACCAGATGATTTGAATCATTGTTACGCGTCCAACCAGAGATGCATCACTGAGAAAAGGCTGCTTTATCGTAAGATTTTATTTCAATGATACGACACGATTTTAGTTGAATTTCTCGCGTAGAGCCCTCCTCCAGCTTATTGACCATAGCATCTTGTCAATTGTTTTTTTTTTTACATTTTTGGTCGTTAACTGAAAATCAAAAGGCCAAACTCGAAAGAGCTATGAAGCGAAGCATTTTAGATGATGATTTTAGATTTATCAAAATCTTCATCACTACTACTATTTATCACAGACCGGGTCAGAAATACCGAAATCCACAACAGAACCCGTATTGTAGATGTTGGTGCAAACACCATTTGCAGGCACCCGAAGAGATGGACCAATATCGTCACGCAATGCAGTCTATGGATGGCCGTCGCCTGAGGCAGGCTAAGAAAGCATAGAGTCACGATCAAGATCAATACTCCCGGGACTAGGAAACTTTGGCGGCGAATAGGCTAAAGTAGATGACCTCTTAGGCCTTGAGGGTGCTATATTGTAGGATGTCAGAAACTATGCCTACCGACAAGGTAAAACTGGGATGAAATGGATTTTTTGAAGTAACAAATGAGTTTCGTCCTTTCCTGAAAAGTGCATAACGGCACGCAATATACCTACAAAAATATTTTAGACTAAAAATTAAATGCTTCCCACTGTGAGCTACAGTTATTTTTAAAACGTAAGAATGAACAGTGTGCAATTAAATGTACCTATATATTTTTTTCCTAATCAGTAAGATGACGATGGTGATGAAGTTAATTGGGATCAAAAGGTCCAGCAAACATTCAACTTGCTAGACAGAGACAGTTCAAAGTTGAGACTTGAGTTACGGCAATTAATCTATCGCTAGATAAAATCGACTCTCGTCCTAGGAATGGCACATATCATGTTGCTTTATGGAAAATCGCGTATACTTCCCATCATTTTCTAGGAGGTACTGATTTGCGCTTGCGTGCTAATACACTCAGGGGCACATCTAACCGCTCATAACGTATTTTTCATACAAACGTGCCTACTTTACGAGTTTATAAAATAAAAAATAAAAGTTTTTATTGCAATACTTTTTACGTAACATTACCTTTACGTGGTCGTCTTTTTATCAAGTATTTTATTCAACCATGAGAACTTTCCGATTTGCCCAAAAAAATTAAAAAGTAAATCCGTCTTTAAGCTCCATAGAAGGTTGTATGAAGATTGAAAATAGAACTTTATAATTTTTCTGTTGTTGAAAATTTTCAATATCTTTTATTTATACACGAGTACTGATAATTTAAGAAAGTGACAACTTAACTTTTGCCATTATAAATAACTTTAAAGAAACATGAATGAATGAATATACTTTTTATTGCTCACAAAACAAAGGTATAAAACTCAAAAAAGAGGTGAAAAAACATATTACAGGAAACCAGTATTTTTATTACCTTACGTCGCGACGTGATAAAATATTCCGTTATTTAACAATTATGACAAAAGGTCATTGAATTTCTCCAGTGTTATTGCGCAGACAGACTTGCTATTAAAACTTTTATCCAAATCAATTTCACGGTAAGACAACTAGGTATAGTTAGAAATTATAGTTAAGTCTGTTTATTAATTGTATAATATGCATGTAAAAGGGGTATCGATTTATCAATAGGTAACCTAATCTATGCGCAAGCACACATGTTACTTTACATAAACGGCCACTTAAATATACCTCATTACTTTTACTACTTCATTAAAAACTTACTAGTTTTTGCTATTTATCGCTTTAGAAGTACTTGAGGAACCAATCAGTTTTTGTATAAAATACTGGTCTTCATGTAAATCCAATTATGTCAGTAGTTGACTGTATAATTTCTTAAGGTTTGACAATTATGTCTTTAATTATCAATTGCCGTTATTTTTCTAAACGATAATGATGAATGAATGAATGAATATACTTTTTATTGCACACAAAACAGAGGTATAAAACTTAAAATCTAGTTATTAGAAGAGTAATGTACAACAAAGGCGGCCTTATCACTATGAGCGATCTCTTCCAGGCAACCTGTATGTAATGATGTATGTATAACTCTTCAAATAACCAAAAAAATATATAGTTTATGGTTTAAGTAAATACAGACCAGATATTTTCGTATTCTTGATGCAGAAAAGATAATGTTGATGTTTTTAAATTTGTAATTTCTAACTAAATAATTGTTATGTCTGAAAAACTATTCTTCACGTACCTTAACGTTTCCTGTTACAGTAGGTACGGTTAATAATAGAACAGAAAGCAGTAATAGATAGTTTACAAATTTAACAAACGTTAGTTTAGGAAACACAACTTATAATAAAATGTCTATACAATACGGCAATTTCATACCATACTATTACTCTATAAAGCAGAAAATCTCAAAATAGCAAAAATCTAAAAAGTGTTATTGCTTTCAGACATATGTAGTTACCGGTCGGCATATTTAGTAAAGTTTAGTTGTTCAATGAACATTGTTAGTTCCCATATACATAAATAAGAAATAATAGTTTTGTTTATTTTACGACACCTTAAAGTTGAAATAGATTTTTCCTTTTTACGAGTTTCTTATAAGGGTAATATTTTTTTTATTTGAAAAAAAATAGTAACTTTTCTGTTTTTTTTATAATCATAAGCCGTAAAAATTTAATATTTTTATATCTAAAAAAAATGTTATAAATATAACGATAATCAATTTGTCAATCTGAGATAATCATGCAGGTTACATACCTGCTGTTGGACCAAAGGTGGCTGCGAACAGCAGGAGGCAAGTGGCCAGAACGAGCTGCATGGCGAGAGTTGTGCGGGTATCTGCGGACGATTCGGATCAGGCTCACGCTGGAGTGCGCACACGCGACACGGGACACTCGGGCACACTGAGCCCGCGCTGCCCTGGACCCCCCCTTATAACAGAGCCGCATCCCGCTCGCACCACCGCATATAATCAAATCTTCGCCCATAACTTCGGAAGTCGCCCGTTGCGTCATGTACATCGCCTATTCTCGGGCCGAGGCCGAGGAGCCCGCTGGAGCCGAGGCAGCGATGAAGTAACCGTTACCGGAGCAGCTCGCGGGGCGGCAGCGCAGTGTCGTCAGCCGCGGACGTCCGGCGGCGGGCGGACGCGCGGCGCCCGCGCAGCGCTCCTCGACACGGGAGTTATCTCGGCAAATCGTACCACACAATAGTTCGCGCTCAATTTGTTCTTGTTGCGGTCGACGCGAATTCTTCGCTTGTCCAAAAGGGTTGTCGTAGTTTTTTCTCGACTCACGAAGCGATGCGGCGCGGCTCAAGGGTGTGCCTTTGTTATATCTCCCATTGAAGATCGGACACGCAACCCATCTGCAATTATTGCAAGCATACTAATTTATACTTACAACTTCAGATGCGTGAATAAAAAATAAATTAAGAATATTTTTTATAGGCTCGTAAATCGGCGCCAACCGAGAAGCATCTATTATGTTGCTTCAGATCAATTATTTTGTATTACATACATTTTTAAGTTTTCCATTGTTCATGAACAACATTAAATTAAATAAGCATTAAAATGCCTTTTATTGTTTTTTACTTTTGAAGTATTTTTTTATGAATGCCAAGTACTTACACTTAAAGAATTTAATGACCCCAGAGTAAATTCTCTTGGACACCACTTACTTACTAATTGGTATTCAAGTGTGCGCATGCCATTCATTACTACAATTTTAACAAAAAGCTTTGTAATAATATTCGTCATTAAAAATTAGCAGCTGATGTCACAATACGATGCATTGTGTCTTTGATGATTGATGTCTAAATTTAAAATCATCTCAAATGTGGATTAACTGACCGTCGCGCGTCGCTATCGAAAGTCCTCATTTATTTTAATAATTATGGATAGTCGTTATACGTATTAGAATAAGGGTCATTATTTTTTCGTAAGTGATAATTAAAATAATTGTGATTGCATTTTTATAAGAAAAAACAGTATTTTACCATTAACTGTTGAAAAATCTTAGCCTTGATCGTAGTTCGAACTGATACAGTAACTTAAACATTTTAGTTTAATTTCAAAAGCAAAGACTGGTCACATAGTGAGCAAACATCATAGATCAAGCCACTGAGTCGTTTTATGGTTAGAAGTGTGACCTTTCCGCAGTCACAGGGCAGGGTGACCGGGCAGGCGCGCCGAGGGCTCCGCAATTACGCATTTGCGGGGCCGCAGATGCCAGGCGTCCGGATCGAGACGGACATGGTGCAGGCGTGTCGGGTTTTGTTTATTTATTTATTTATTATATTATTTATTAATCATGTAACTTTACAAAAAAGTGCATTAGTCCCGCAAATCTATTTCCATAGTTTGTCTGGCTATACACATTTCTTTTGCATTTGTCGTGTTAGTTTACGATTAGCGACTTGAATCCACCTTACCTAAGCAAGCGAGACGTTATGATTATGAATATTGTCTTCATTATTAACCTGCATCTGAATTCTACTGCAGGGTTACGCCTTATACCTACTCGCTACTCTCAACAGTCTTGTACCAATCCTCTTCTTTCCCACTGCTCTGTTTACGAATAGAATATAATAGAAATGATATATTTGCTTATGAGTAGGGATTCAGCCGTCAACAACAGCATGCAAAATTAAAAGTACCTACATGATTATATTATTTTGATTATTGCTTATGTCATCGGCCCATCTGATTATCTGTTTAGTTTAACCTATCATCTCAATGACAATATTGTAAATACAAAATATATTGTGAGATTTTAGTGGTTGTTTTCAGAAAGGCCCTCTTTTTTGGTATCATAAATACAGTCAAAATT
Source organism: Cnaphalocrocis medinalis (assembly GCA_014851415.1). Lineage (NCBI taxonomy): Eukaryota > Metazoa > Arthropoda > Insecta > Lepidoptera > Crambidae > Cnaphalocrocis > Cnaphalocrocis medinalis. The sequence continues at coordinate 6,301,366 of CM026275.1, read as the reverse complement.
TATACAACCTACAAGGTACTGAGCTTCGTGAAAATAAACTCTAAACATTTCACGGTGCATTAAATACCTCGGATTTTTACTTGAAGTTCTAACATACAAAGTTTTTGATTCTTTATTCTTGATCAATGGACTCCCAATCCCATTCGGGACCCACTCGGGTAGGTGAGGTGAGGTAGTAATAATGGCAAACGAGTATAGTAATTAGTGGAGTATTATTAGAGGTCGTGTTATAAGTAAAGATAAATGAACTGAAGAAGAGCTGTTATACCTAAAAGGACTTATCCAAAACATTATTATAATGTCCGGATTTTTGACTCTATGAGCTGGGAACCATACGCATGTGCTATGCTCGCGCGCCTCGACTCTACCACGCGCTTGCGCAGCGTGCCGCGGTGACACTCGCGGCGGTATGCGGCATTTTAAACGCCCTCATAACACAAACACGAGGCTATATAACAAATTTATTTTTAAAAGAGACTAATGATATGGTAAGTTAATTTTGAAAATTACCATTTTCTTATGCGGCATTTTTTAAACATACCAAATTAGTAATTGCTTTTCCTAGGAAACTACTATTTTTTAAACATAAATAATACTTAAAAAGCAATGTATTTTCTTCAATATATTTGAACGTAAATAACATTTCTTGCACATTTTACAAGTAAAGATAGTCCCTGCAATATCAATAGAGTATCATTCGTCCCTCGCTTATCACAGGAGGAAATTTATTTTTATGTTCAACGTAGATTGTGATTGTGTCACGACTCAGGAGAAAATGTTATTTTTCCTTGTTTTAGGGCCGGGACATCTACCGATAGACGAGTACTTTAAAAATAACCTTTCTTAAATGTCGATCTATTTATATCAGCTAATTGTAAACAATTAATTTTACTGGTATCATTTAAAAATACAACTAAAAATCCCCGTAAACATTTTAATGATCCATTGAATTTTTCAATACAAGACACTGCACTTAAAGTGGACCGAGCAAAGGGAGAATTGCACTAAAGGCCCTGGATGAATTTTAAAGTCTCTTTTAATCGCGATACCTATCAGTATTGTTTTACATCCGATGAGTTACGTCCGACAGCGATTCGAGCCGATAAAATGAAATTCACGGTTTTATTTTCATACAAAAAAAAACAAAGTGATGCTTTAATAACTGCAAAAGGAAGCAAAAGTGCAGAGATTCGAACGATACAAATATTTTTTCTGACGATGTTATGCCGCTTGCGGTGAGCGTTTAATTGAACGGGTGCATGACTTCGATGTTTTGAATAATAGCAATAATAGGACCGCACAGGCGCCCAAACAAAACCACCGCAGCAATCACACGGCGACCATCCGAACCATGCCTCGTATCTACTCAAAGACGTGGAATAAATTGCCGTCGTTTTGTTATTACATACGTATCTCCAGTATCGTGTAATGTAAGGTGTACAACATGCAAACTCCGCTTGCTTATCAATCTAACATGCTCGTACATAAACAAGGACCTGGAATTTATTATAACATTATAAGGATCATTTTACTTAGATCGCAGGATTGAATGTAGTAAGAATTATACAAGTAATTTAAAAATGAGCCGAGTGCAAGATTGCGATTAGTATCGGCAGTTTCTCAGTGATAATATTGCCGTCGAACATTCATTCTAATGTTTTAAAGTTGCGTGAGATGCCGGGCTCCGTCGGTGGTCGCGTCGCGTACTCTGATTACCACGATTACGATAAAAATGCACTGCGCTATCGTTTTAATGCCGCTTTAAAAATAACCGCGTAATAGTCAACCGCAATAGCAATGAACACTAAAAATAAAATACCGTGTAGACGGTGCCTTAGCCTGACGTCCCAGAACATTCGGAATATTGCCCGGTCGTTACGGGATGCGATGCAACCGCTCTGGAATCTCCATAGACCCTACTATTAAATTGTCCGGTAACTACCCGATTTACATTTGTTTTCTTTTAATAATCAGCAATACAACCGATCGCCTAATCTCCAAGACTTTTCACATACAAATGAGACGCTGGCCGGTTTGTTTTATTCAACAATTGTGCAATTGTTTTCAAATCGAAGTCAAGAAAATTTATTGGGATAAGTAAATAACGATTATACGTACGTAATCTATCTCGAAAAATGCACGTTTCTCTATCATTCTTCTTCATATTTCTAAATGAGTACATACTTATTATACTTTCTGGTTTTTAACACAGCACGCACGGGAGCACACTCACCAACTAGATCATGGTTACACGTTCAAAATCATTTCCGAAACGTATAAGTATCCTCACGGTGTTTTCCCTTTGATTTTTATATTGACGTTTAATAGTTGACGGTTAAAACTGCTTGCGAAAATAAAAAGTATCGACAAAATTAGTTTATCTAGCTACATTGTACAGGTGGCGCAATGGGCTACGCGCCAAGTGCACTCACGTCTTCACAGTTTAAATGTAGACTCTAGACACTTTAGATAATTCTATATTTCTTATTGTACGTGTACCTCTTATAGGGATTCCAAACGCTCATTTCTGCATTACAAGATGCTGCGGCATATTGAATGGAGCAATTGCGTATTAACTCGAGCAAATCCAGCGGTTAATAATTGCGGTGGCGACTATTGCTTGGTTCAAACAAATTATTACCCTCCGCATCAGCGTCGCTCCACACCAGCCCGCTGGTCGGCAGCATCCGGCCATTCTCACGATTAATATTACTAGGTAATTGTGGAAGTCGCTAAATTTTACCGTCTATCAACCTTATTTATCTAAATACAGCAGACACGCCTGCGGTTTCTGCCCGTATGAGGAAATGACTGCGGCTTAACGAGCCTACCTTGATTCCTGGATAAAATGAGGGACCCAAGCCTACTTCCAACTCGGCTACGTCGTCAGCCCGTAGAAGCAAATGACATTTAACATGGAAACATTTACAATTGCAATACAATTAAATTGTACGATCGTGTTCAAAGTCAAGGCGAAACAATTTGCATAGATTTCCTTTGGTCTTAAACCTCAAGAATCACTAATATTATTTCTAGTTAGAAAAATTCCGTCAGAAACTTTTGTTGTTACCAGGACAAATTCAAACGAAAGTATTTCGCTTCGAAGCGCACTAAACCAAATTGGAATCGTCTACGATTTGCAAGCTACTACTGCAGATCGAACTTAAGTCCGGCAATAAATCTCCCAGTAGGCTGTACTTGGGATGAATAATGTCCACCGTGAACAAAATTATATCCCTCGGAAAACTTTATCATTTTACTGAATGAATACTATCAGATCAGAATATCACACGCACCGGATCGATAACTTTCTTTAAGAATGTGTTTACTGACGCCTACATTCGGCATGTTACATACCGAAATAAAAAACAAGCAATCTGAACAATAATCATAATTAATAGTTTAAAAAAATGTAGTCTCGTGCGCAACTGCAATTAAGCCTTACACACCTTCCAAGGTTATTGGTCCAGTCAGTCACACTAAATTTAGGTAGAGATTTTACAATGTATGTAGATACCTACCTATTCCTAAATCAATAACTAACAACTTAGTGAATAAAAAACGCCAGAAAATTGTAAGTTATAGTAAGTGTATCTGAGTAATCAACGAAGTAAAGCAAAATGCAGAGTCATAAAACATTTCATTCCATTTCAATTAATGTGTTGAACACCCACCTTTTGGCTCAAGATTTATGAGCCCATCGTGATTGATGGTATACTCGTATCATCCCCAGGCGTAATTTGCACACATTGGTAATTTCTTCCCGAGTGTGCAAGTTTCATTACAATGTTTATCCTTCATTACCAGCTTTTATTTTTATTATAATCTCCGAAACTGCAACGGAGCATAATTATACATATAACGCCCTTTATAATTATTAAATGTTTATTGAATAAGTGATTTGTATGTCTAATAATATTCCCCGCGAAATGCGAGGTTTACTTTTATTGTTCTTTGATTTAGCTTGTTGTAAAGTTGGCGGAACGAATCACCTTGACGATTTTGGCTTTTATTTGAAAGAGTAAAGGCGGTTTTTGCGCGCCTCTGTCAGATTAGTCTCGTATTGTGGAGGACAATGAAATTGTGCACGACTCTTGTTAGCGCGAGATTTTATTAGACCGTGAACTCATCACCTTCAACGGTCCTCCTGTCACACTAAGCGATGGCGTTTCATGTAAATATATAAACTTTGTAAATTTCCAGGCAACATATTTGTTTTCTCGTTATTAGTATTTTAGAGCCAATTTATAAAGTATCTATTTTGTTCATGTCAGTACCTAACCTTCACCCATCTCTTTATTGGATAGAAATGGCTTTAATGAACCTAAAAATAAGTAATACTTGTATTTCTGTAACCGCTTTAGCTTCTTTTTCAGCAACTGGTGGCTCTAGTACTGAAAATGGCACTAACTAGAGCTATTACAAGATTGTTTAAACTAAAAAAAGTTTATGCCGATTAAGCAATAAGTTATGGTTATTCCAAATGCTCTACTTGTAATTATCTGATCGTGTTTGCAGTAAAATTATCATGAGCCCATTTTATAACTTGAATTTAAAACCTCGAAGAACTATTTAAACGTTTTTTCTCCAGTCTAGATGTCCCTTAAGATTACACTTGCATGAATGTGGATATTTAAATAATTTTAATCAAATTATTTATTAACCCGCCACCTCGGGAACTGGGTTCCCCGCCGTATCTCATGGTGACAGTTCTTAATAATATAACTGTAAACAGTTTGTGCAGAACCGAAATGTCACGAATTTCCAACTGTTTTTGAACCGTTGGTCGCCACCTCCAAAGGGAAATCGATTTTTTCATGATTGATGAGATATCATAAAAAACTGGAAGTGTACCTACATAGATACCTGATAGATAACCTACGTGGTGTGTTAATGTAATAACAATCATGTTATGTATTTATTATTATTTTATTCTGCACAGTAGAATTCGAACTTCCGGACCATAAGTTAGATTACTTAATTGCCATTCATAAGTGTTCAGTAATTAATTACACTAAATTGATTACTTAAACATTTTTAAACTTTTACAATTACTTTACAAGTTACAATCACAGTTCAAGTATGCAGTTGGTTTATCTTGATGCTTAATTTTATTCTGAGAACCTTATAGTATTTCGCATGGTTCTCAGAAATTAAGCATCTGCTTTAAGTATTCAAACAATTCCGATACAAGCGAAGTATTAAGCAAAAAGCCCAAAAAGGAATTTTCCTCTAAGAAACATGTTGCACAACGCGATCCATTCATCACTGTCATTGTCGAGCTGAACACGAGCAGCTAATAGTTTCGATCGTCGCCGATACGGGAATGTTATTGATTCTCCGCGGTCCTCGGCCGCCGGTGGTTATGTGTTTAAGCAATTACGCCCTAGACGAGCCCGGGCGGGGGTGACCGGTCCCGTTATAATGCGGCCCTGCGCGAGGTGTCGGGACCCGGGACACGATGTTCCCTGTAATTTCTCCGTGTCCAACCGCAACCGCTCATCACGTATATGTTTAGCAAAATCTGTATTTTCAACACCAACGTGCAATCTCCCTTGATCCCGCTGATAATACTGCCGGAATCAATTACCAATTTATGAAAAATATGGGAGACCAGCCCATAATGCCGGCATAATAATATCCATTATATTATAACGTGAGAACATTTTTGCAGTTATACTTCATGAGATAATGACCTCTTAATTAGTTGTTGTGCTTTTAATGTACAGTACAGTATCACTTTGTCTAATTAAATTTAAGGTCATTGCCATCGTTTGGAACAAACTCGCACTTTCAAAGTTATGCATTTTTGTATTTACATAGATAAGAGTAGCCCTTTTCTCAAATGTAAATTACTGAGTAGACGAACTTTAAAAAGCAGTCTTTAGAAGTATATGCGCTCTGGTACAAACATAATGAAACAATTAAGTTCCAGCTCAGAAAATTATCCTCATTAAAATAATACGTACCTGCAAAAGTGTACACGTACTTGCCTAGAGCTTTAGATAAAATGAACATTTTGTAGCAATTCAAAAACCACTAGTGTATTTATCTAGGTACAAAAACCATCTTCACTGTAATCATAAGTATTCCAGAAGCTTACGCGTAGTGCTCTAACCTAGAATATCGCGGGTGCGGGCAAACAGTGTCGAAATAACTAATCAAGTCGTACCTATGGTTGAACACACATTTAAAGTTGCGTAATTAAATTGATTGTAGGTTCGTATAATACGGAAATAATCGTCAAAAAACATTATAATTGCTGTGTCGAGGTGTGATTTCCTTCCCACAGGTTCAAGGTTAGTTATGAACGTGATTTTGAAATATCATAAAACCAATCTCAATGGCTCATCTGCGTCGGCGATCACTGCTTTCTCACGACCGACCCGCCCCCTGCCACGCAATTACCACTTTTATTTCACACTCTCTAGAGGACATACTCCCTTCTTAAGTTCCTGGGCTAAAGAAAAAATATTCCCTTTATGTGTTTTATATTAAGTGTTTTGTTTGAGCGCCGTATTTAGCAACCAGTTGTGCGGTTCTTTGTTATCTTTGTTGACTTCGACAATATTGACACCGGCTCAACGCATATTGGTTTTACATGTACACTAAATCAGATAGAGGGCACTTTTATTAGTTTCCAATCGTAAATGGAGTCTTCAATGGATTTTATTGTGGTCTTTGCTGGCAAATGCACTTTTAGTTTCGAGTTACAGGAACTGTAACGGTTGTGGTTTCGATCATCACCTGGCTTGGGTTCGGTTTTTTGTTAGGTTGATGACAGTTTTTTTAATTGGTTGTAAACGTTTGGGTGTTTTCATTTATATTCATAGATAGAAATTCGATAATTGTGCGGTACTAATATAATGAAAAAAGTATATTAATTTAGAGTCCATTTTTAAACATCTTAGCTTTTGTACTGACTGTTTAAATAAGTCAGTAATTATTTCAGTTAAATAAATAAAATAAACTTTACTAAAATGACAAAATCAGTCTATTGACTGATTTTGACGACGTAGTCAAATGTCAGGCCGTAATGAGCTGTGTTGCTCTGTTAATTTCGAAAGATTATAACGGTGCATTCTTCAATCACAAAGAGTAGAAAAAATAAATCTGTGAAACTGGTGTCGTCACTAGTTCTCAGGGGCTTGTGCAGTGTGCAGTGCAGTGCAGTCAGCGGAGCCGAGCGGCGTAGCTAAAGCTCGATTGCACAATTATTTGCACTCGCTGCGCTTCCGGATTCCCTCGCGATTGTGTTCGCGCAATCACCCACACTTTCTGAGCCATCTTGTCTTAATATATCTTGATCGTGCTATAAATTACTACTAAATAAAGCTACCACTTTAAAGGCACCTATAATTTACGTCATCAGAAAATTTGTACCATTTATATCAAGAAATAAGGTTATTATCTAAATAATAGTGCACAAACTTTAGTGTTTATGTTTTGATTTAAATAAAATACATGTATTGAGGCTATCAAAGTTACTGACTTACGGTTCCTTCTTGATACTAAAACTTATTTTCACAAAGACCAATAAAAGTCTAATATGAATTGTATATTTGTTCCTTGCAATTATCATCGAAGATATAAACTATCATTTGAAAGAGAATTCCTAACGGTTGAACTGCAGCGTAAACTGAAAATAATGCTTAGACACGTTCGTACTGCTGCGGGAACGAACAGTCAGATGTCTGTCTACGCACTAATAAAGGCTACATACTACGACACGTAGCGCTCTGCTGCTACGCAGCGCTACGGCGTAGCGTAGTATTTAATTTCTACGTCAACACAAACTGCAAAGCTTAGACGCGCGTCTAAATATACGATGTGATGTGTTTCAAGTTTGGAGACACGGTGTTAATATAAGTATATTGGCCGTATCTCTACATATTATTTTGAATTCGCGCGGGGTTCACATAAAGTCAGAGATCGGGGTGTAGTCAGGAGGGTTGCCTCGATCCTGTACTCATTGTAAATTCACCTTGAAAGTACAATGTGCTCCCAACTATCACTCTTCACTCACAAAGCGAAGATAAGCCTCTCTATTTCGTTAAAACACGCTCCGTCTAACGCTCACAGCGGCTGGGCTTGTTGAGCATAGAACCACCTTGATATTTCCAATTACAAAGCCACCGGAGCAGCCCCCGTCAAGACGCCCTATGTCTTGCTACTGACTATCTTTATTGTCCAGCCATGTTATTTCACTGTTACTCTGACTACACCGCAGATGCTCGCCTTAGATGCGCTTCCAAGGATGCGGGCACCGACGCCCAGCAATTAAATCTAACCCAGAACCTTCCGGGAAATCATGGTATACGTTCCCGCGCTCTGACACCACATCAATCCTGTCGGACGCTAAATAACACCGTGCGAACTCTTTCAGCCGGCTCATTTAAATGCAAAACAAAATTTTACGATCATAACCCTAACACCAATACGAACAGCTATTAAAAATAATACCACAATGGTAGAAACTATGCGAGCAGACAGCAAAACTTATTTTCGTTCCAAAGATACTTTGCAAACTTTAATGGCTAAACATAACTTTGTGACACTCTGTACACAAAATATTTGAAAAACGACTGTGCCTCACAAGACAAATGTGCATTTCTTTACGATGACACCGTGTAATTTGCTCAGACCAAGCCCGGCCATTATGCAAGAATACAATGAGCTTTTCGCTTTTATTGTAACTTCAATAAACTACTTTACCTACATTAAAAGACAATGTGCGCTTCGGACAACATAAAATGAATATTTTTAATATTTATTGTCAAGGAGTTAAGAATTTCAAACTACAAAAGGGTATATCTAAACAACTAAGCCAAAACGACAAAGATAGCACATTATCTTCGTTATGTCCCGATATGGGATAAGTTGCACGACTGATATTTGTTCAGGATGCTCTGGTCGTGCCTCTTGGTCATATAGGTAGGTAAAAATACTTTTGAATGGTTACTTATATGTGGTTTTTAAAACTCCTACGTGTAAAACGTACAAAAAGTACCTATTCCCCTTTAAATCGTGACTTTACAAATTCGTAAATAGCTATTTGTTAATTTATAACTGAGCAATAATAAATCTTCGCTGGTGATCAAGTTGTATTTACAGGAGTACCTACAGTTGAAAGGGCTTTCGAAAACGAATCTGTCCCACGTAAAGCCTTGACCTCGGGCATTCTATTCAGATGTCCTTATTATTCTGTGCTCGTATGACCATTAAGAGCAGCTGCAACATTGAAAGCACAAACAAGAGTGCCCTCAGACAAAACCTAAGCCGCCATAAATAAAGCGAGGCGAGCAGAGTCGGCTAATGAATTACGATGGCACCGAGTGCCAGCTCATAATAGCGGTCGCCGCGCCGGGCCGCGCTGCGCCCGCGCCGCGACGCCGGCGACACCGCCGCGTGCGAATAGTTCACGCTCCGCCTCTTGCATCACTGCACCAGCGTGCAGCGCCCGAGTCAACGACACCCGCGCGCGTCGCGACCGGCGACCGCGACCCTGAATGCTCGCTATCCACACCGAACAAAAACAATCGGATCTGAGAGATATTCCAAGCTAAATTGATACATCAGGGAGCAAAGTATTGATCCAAGGACGCCCGGTGCCGGCGATTATGTAAATATTGCACTGCACGCTTCGAGCCGTATACCTAACACGCGGTATCGCTCTCCCAATTTTATTTTTATTTTTATTCGGTACAAGCTAGCACATTAAAGAAACGCGTGTACCTACTTAATTGCGCCAAGAAGTTCGTTGGCATCGGGAGTAAGATGCTAGGAAAGGCGTGCAATATTTATTCGTGACATTGAAAAGAAATGTCCCACGAAGGTCGTGCATCACGCCAGTCGATCACCGGCTTGATACGTAAATCAATGGCGGAGGCGCGAGCGCCGCGGAAGTGTTCGCCGGAGCTTTGTTTATCGCAGGCGTCGCGATGCCGCACGACCGTCTCACTTCATGGACGTCGCCTCTTAATGACGGTCTTTATTTTACAGAAGATAATGGGCCGGCCATTGGGTGACTGAGTAAACAATACATCACTAAAACAATACAATTGCTAAATAATCTTAAGAATGGGTAAATGCAATCTGATTAGTTTACGTCATTCGAAGGAACTGATTCTATGCCATTTTACTATTTTTTATTAAGTTATCTAATTATAAGCAGAATTGAAAGTACATACCCCGATTTATAGAACCTGATAAGTTATGTTTGTTACGCAGCAGTAGCAAGTTGTCACACTTTATCGTAAAAGCATAACTGTTAAATAAGCCGCTCGCAAACGGGAAGCCATAAAGTGCTTTCCATACGAGATTATAACATTTTCATAATAACTGTCATTTTCTCATTACATACGCACATAGCGTTGACTGAGTCACTAATGCTGCTTCCATTTATCTCCGCCAAGCGACTCCGCGTTTAAAACCTATACCTACACATAAAAATGTAACACGAGTGTGGACCCATTTGCAATTTAGCTATCTTATTATGAAGATCGTGGAATCTCAACATGCGGCAAGCTGCAGCTGCAGCAGTTTTACGAGTACGAGTCACCACTATAAATGCAGAATAATAATTCTTTTTGCATACTTGGAGAAAAATTAAGATTTGAATGGCGTAATAAATGCACTCGCTAAAGTGTTCCGTGGTAAACGGTGGCTGCATTCCGCCGCTAAGACAGCCGCAGACGAGCTCGTGTCATTGAACCGTCCCTTGGCGAACTGCACCGCATCTGCTGGCGCCCAACAGATACTCAATTAATAGACCTCACCCCGTTACCTCCCAACGTAAACCAGAACAATCCACTCACCTCTTTGTCGTCTTTGTATAGTAATTTTCAATATGGAAACGAAAGCGACACCAAGAGAGCAGATTAAATTGCAAACACGACCTCTCCATAGTTGTTAAGTACGACGGCCATTCCAGCTACATGATTCAGCAACGCTATAAATATAAACTAGGCACGTGTGTTAATTCCTAAGGACGATATTTAATAAAGACAGCCACGTCATGTTATTGTCGCAGTGGCACCGGATAAGCTCGGCGACCAGCGATTGTCTCGAGACTATCGTAAATAACTCCGATGTGTCCGGTGTGTCAGCCTCGAATACAGAGTTACCAGCTACGCGGACGGTTGGCGAATCCTGGCGTCATTGTCTAACTCCGATTCCTTAACTCAGCGCTCGACTGTGATGGCGGCTATCTTTCTAACTAAAGCATTGATGAAGATGCATATGGACGCGTGCGATTGAATACGAACTATCGAGGATACAGTTTGAAATGCTCTCCGAGTGCGGTCCGCAGGAAGCAGCCTCCGCGCGCGGCATACGGATTAGCGTGACGTGTGCCAGCGCCGCGTGTCCGCCTTCGCCACCACGCACCGCTCGCCGTCGCCTCTGCCATATCTGACGTGGAAAATTCATTACACTATACACCCCATAAACTTATTTTTAAACCGTGAATAAAAGCGCGTTATTTTTAAAACATGCAATTTGATCAATAATGTAGAGACGGCCTCAAAAGAAGACTGGAATTGCCTGTCGGCTATGAATTCCAGCCGAGGTAGAAACAATGGACATATGTTATAAATAGGTGGAATAAATATAAAATGGTGTTTTCTTTGGTCTATTTTACTGGCTGAACGTTATACGAGGGGTGCATTGAGGGCGGGTAAAGATCGAGCGAGGCCGCGGCATGGACGCGCGATAGCATCGCCGCGGCGGCTATAAATAGCCGTCGTGGACCCTTGAACCAGCCGCGCTTAAGCTCGTCACTACAACCCTCCTAGGGCTGCACAACTACGTTTTTTGCCGATAATGCAATTCACATAATTACCCCTATTGATTTATGCGTGCCTGGTAAAAACAGCTCGCGAATTGGTAATGACCCCAACAGGGAACCTGTGGTCATTTAACCTGAACAGTTTTTCTGAGACCAATAATTATATCATCCTCTTACCGTGCTCAGCTTTTATGTTTGTTATTAACATTGAGTGCAATGAATATGTAATTAATCCAATTATGACGAGTGGCTCGGTGGAAGGAAATCTACATACATAGTTGTTTTAGGGGAATACAAATATGGAAGAGGGCAATTAAAATGCGAGTCAGCCCTGCCTGCTGCCCCGGTACCGCAACAATCCACCATAAAACACGGCGGACGGTGTGCAGCTTCTCGCTTGTTCGCTTTCGTTCGCGCATGCGGCCAACGCTTATTTTTTTCCCTGATTAGAGTAAAAGATGCGCAACCGGTCGGCGAGCGAAGGCCGCGGCCAGGGACGGCGCGAGTCGAGGACCTGCGCCTCCCGCGCCGCGCCGCGCCCGCGCGCCCGCCTCCGCTAATGATGTGTCTCCACTGAACCACTCCTAATTGGACGGACGACCAACTACTCCAGGAAAAAATGCACACCAGGACCACTTCGTAGAACTGCGAATAGTCGGAGACAACACGCAGCTTTGAATCATACGAATTATTAAATTCCACTGAAATTGTTTGGACCGCATTAAAAAGCTCACAAAAAAAAGTAGCAGCTCCTTATCTCGGTAATAATTTGTCGATACGCTGTCTCGTTTTCTGTTATCAAGATCTGTGAGGTGTGAATTTAAAACGATTCACTTCTCAGGAACTCGGGAAGTCGTTTGGGCAGTTGTTTTTGTTGAGATATTATGGTTCTTTCTTTCTGTTTAGTGCAACACGCCAATCATAACAGTAGCGAATAAGGTAATCGTTGCAGTGTAGGTATTTACTGTTACTCCACTGAGAGCTTTCTTTGTCCGTTGCGTATCTTGCTGAACGCGATTATGTCAGAAGCACGTACACTATAAGAATTGCCCTTTAATAACGGGAGAGCTGCAGCGAATTGTCCTAGATTGCAGTCGCTTCAAGTTTGCCTAGCTGTAAATAATGACACAATTGGAGACGTTGTTCTCTCTTAATCGCCGCGGCTTCCACGGCAGCATCTGTCAGGACTGGCTTCTGTTGCGGAGCTTTATGACTTTTGCGCTGATTCAATTGTATTTTGACCACCAGCCGAGCTTTTAATTCTTCATTAATTTTCCCGTCCATTTTCTTATACTCCAACCAATTCCGTGTCACGTCCGTGTAATGTTTTAGTTCAAAGTTTAAAGCGACGCTGACATAATAATAAGTATCAAAATGTATGTACCTACCTCTTTCTTATGAATAAAATGATACCTAAAAGAAATGAGAATCGGACAGGAACTGAACCGGCGAGGATCACAAGCGCCAGCGGCTGAGCGTGGAGGCGCGTGCTCCGCCCGCCTCTCACGCACTCGTGAAATTCCGACGTGGCCAGCCATTCATTGCATTTAATAGCTTGTCATATTAAATTGTCCCTGCAAAGCTTTCTGTCAAGCCGTGGGCCGTATTAAGCGTATGAATCAATTATCATTTTATAAAGGTACCGAAATAGCCATCGTCCGTTCGTGTCGCGCATCTAATGAAACAACCGCTACCCCTACCTATTAAGTTGTAAATAAGCACAATCAATGCGTCCCTATGACTGAAATTAAAACGATGATATAATAACTGACTCGCGACCCGTAGACGTGTCATCTCGATCTACATATCCGAGGGTCTAGTGTCGGCGATAAGTTGCGCCGCTCGAAGGTTTCCTGGCTATCTCGTCTGTAAAGCGTTATATCTTGTTGCAGTCATCGATGCGGCCTGACTAATGAAGATTTAAATAGACGATGGTGTAAGCCGAGTCCCGTTTTGCATCCGTCTATTTACCATACCAAGGTAATGTTATCTCTTACATAATCATGCAAATTCCGAAGGGTCAATCTACTGAACGATACATGAGCTTTCCATAATTTGTTGTGTATAATATTATTCGCAGAATTCCCGAACACTCGCGCTTGCTTATACTCGCGCAGATGAAAGACTCATGACCTCTGATAATGATCATCAAGATTCTATAACCAGTTGGTTTATCGCGTATACTTGTTATACCTCTATGGTTGGCACTAGCAAACAAACAGTAAGAAATTAAATTCAGCGTTTGAGGTTTCCAAGCACTCAACCGCAACGAACCGCATGACCGAAATCGCGTTAATTTCGCTATGTATTGCCAATACTATGAGAAGCCTTGTGTGATAAATAGCGTACCGTAATCGAACCTACAATTGTACTCATTTTAGGGTCTGATAGAATATCTGGTGCGCGTGTGGAAGAAGCCGCCGTTGGTGTACTGCGACTACCACGGCCACTCGCGCAAGAAGAACGTGTTCTTCTACGGCTGCGCCGCCGCCGAGAGCTGGTGCAGCAACGACCGGCTCGTGCAGGACGAACCTGTCAAGTATCTCGTGAGTATGAGTCATTATAACTGAGAAAAGTATATTCACTGTAAGAGCATAAGCCCGAAGCCAGTCATCTTACAGAAGATTAAATAAACATGATTTTTAATCATGTGGAGTAAACTGACAGATGCAAATGTCAAGTTTCTATACATTTTGCATTTATAAAATTGAAAGGTAATGTATGGGGATGACACATTGACATCTGTCAATTTACTTCACATGATTCAAAATCAGAATTTAGATAAAACACGAATAAAAAAGCATTTGAACCGCCACAAATGTTTGTGTGCCCTGTATCTACGTTTCAAGACTGACCTTTCTGTTTAAGGCTTCCGAGGTTAAGTTTATGCCCAGTTTCCTCTCTCATGAGGTTTCAGAATCGGATTCTATCCCTCCACCAGCCCATGGTAGGTACTTCTTACCGTTTCGGCATACGGACCGAATCTTGGGAGGCGCATGCAGAATCGGATTGTAGAAGAGAAACTAAAAAATGTTTGGTATTTTCCTGTTCATTATTTAATACTACATAATGAACAGATGCTGCCGGCTCTGATGCACCGAATATCGCCGGCCTTCGCGCTGGGCTCGTGCTCGTTCCGCGTGGAGCGCGAGCGCGAGAGCACGGCGCGCGTGACGGTGTGGCGGCACCTGGGCGTCACCCGCTCCTACACGATGGAGGCCTCCTTCTGCGGGTTCGATCGTGGACCCTTTAAGGTGAGTTTTTATTTTATTTTATTTTCATTTATTCAAAATCCACAGCTCTTATTACAATATTAACATTAAGTTCACTTCTATGGCTTACAGCTAATAACGGATTTTATTTATTTTACCGAAACGTGTATTATACTAGACAGTCAAAGTGTTCTAAAGGGGGGGGGGGTGGTTACAAGTTTACACGTACCTAGATGAGGTGGGAGAGGGATCTTGCACGGAATTTCTATATTTAGAGTAAGATTTAGAAGCGCATCAGCAACTTCCTTTGTTTTGTGCGTTCCTTGAGTTTTAGGCGTAATTGCTATGGCAAAAAGAGGAGGCAAAGAGTTTAGTGTGTCTGGTTCAGGTACGAGGTATGTCTGGTTCGGGTACGAGGTCAGTTGTAAAGTGGTTTGCACTAGGCATGGGAATTCTGGATGCCCGATCCGTGAAGAACACAGGAATTCCGAATTCGCGCACGTTCCGCGTAGAGTAGGAAGGCACCAGCGCGAGAGCACGTCGCGCGTGAAGATGTGACTGGCATCTGTACGTCACCCGTTCCTATACACGGAATGATGAATCCGTACGAGCTGAGGGGCTAGCACGAATATTCAAAGAATTCGTAACCTTAACGTAGCTTGCCCACGCTACGGTTGCGCTTGCACTCAGCACGAAGTTCCATTGTCGACGTATCGTATCGTACCATTTCCTTCAAAAAATTTCCAGGTGGAATAACTCAGTAAAATACAAATATACCTTCGTTCATATTAATATTTATTTGCAATAAAATTTGCAAATATGAATATAATATCGAGAAATCATGTCAGGCCGTTTAAAATAAGCAATCAAGCCATGAAATTATAATAGCTCTCCCGGGGTTAAGGCTTAAAATATGACTCCTGAAGTATCTTACACATCATATTAGATGGCTACTTTATATAAATGAATGCTTTGAGAGTGTAATTATATAATTAGCGCTCCAACTATCGCAATCAGCGCGTCAATCTCGATTTAACTTCACTTATACCGGTTCCACTTTGATGGACTCTGGCTTAAGCTGTACTCACAATATTATCTTTTGCCTATTTCTCCAGCATTATCTTCGCTTAATATGTAATTTTTATCTTATCTGCTGAATTTAATTGTGGCTTTAACTTAAGTCGGAAAACATTTTATTAGCCCGTACGATAATTTTAAAATAAAGCGTGTGACGTACCTATAGGTACAGTATTTACCTATGTATACTTAGTTATAAAATGTTAGTGTAAAGTGAACAGTTTATGTTTTTAAATTATTTATTTATTTGAGAAACAAACAATTACTTACTAGCTATGCTAGCATATTAATCAGTGAAATTTCCATTTAAAAATATTATTAATAAAAATCTTCAAACCTGTCCACAAAAATAACATAAAATTAAAATAAAACTATGTCCTAAAAATATACTCTTCTTAACTTATCCAAAATCGACCTTTGAAAGATGAGAGAAGTAGAGTCTTTATCGTCTGTCTAATTACAAATGATTTTAATAAAATAAAATATTTTAAGTGGTTCAGAAAAACATCGATTTCGGGTGGCATAACTCCAGTTCTCTATAAATAGGAATGATATTATCTGCCGCCGATTATCTGGTGGTTAATGACGAATGAGACTGTGGGTTCCAAACTAAGTTTATGAAAGGGAGGGAAAATCCAATTCGGTCGTAACGTCCAGTTCCTTTTAGGCCCTCTGGAGTGGAGACCACGGAGCGGTAAACGTAGGTAAGTTGTGTAGAACGCCCTCAAGCCAGCATGGATTGTCGATCTGAAGAGAGCTGGCAAGAGTTGGCGAGTACATTAGGAGAGCCCTATATCCAGCTGTGGACTGCAACTGGCTCAAATGGACTATTAATAATTGAGGCATAAAACAACTAGGATTGTTGTTACCATGTGTTTGGTAACTTACCAATCTGTCTAGGAATTACATTTCACAACAATCATTAAAAAAATTGTACACGTCCTAACTCAGTTACTTATAGGTATTCCAATTAGAAATTACGTCTTATCCCGAGATTAATGATAACGATACTTAGTTCCCGACATCCAGGTTAATACATCGCGAAGTGTGCGTGGCGCGGTGCTCGTTGCGAACCTACGTAGGTACTCGTTGCTAGATGCAGCCGATAAGCCCGCCCGATCTAGCCGGTCACCGCTGTGTGTGAGAAGGCGCATTTTTCCTTTAATGACTCCTCCGCGCCAACGCGCACCGTTGCTGTCAAAGGTTTTCAGAAAAAATGCAGTTGACGCACTAACGACGGACTCCCCGGGCCCGAGTAACGGGCCGTGACGTGTATGTCAGCGAAGCAAAAAACGCTGCCCATGCTTGTATGTATGCTATTAGGTTCCTGCAAATGCGCCGTGGCATAAGGTAACTATTAATTAAGAAATCACCGGGTAGGGCGGGGTGAATTACCTTCGTGCGTCCACATAATCAAGAGCACCATGGCGTTTAGCACCATTATCGATAAGCGGTTTGTGTAATTCTACGCGCATCTCCGCTTCCACTAAAACTAGGGATGCCAAAAGGTGCAATCATTTAATGTTTAAATCTATAACGACCCCTGTAACGTGTTGCATTGAGGTAAACTTAACTTTAGATAAGTTTTAGATCATCCAATGTTCTTTATAATTGGACATTTCCTAATATTATGTGAGCACTAATAGGTAACACTCAAAACTATCGTGTTTAGTGCGTCAATATAGTTATGAAATTAATATGTCGTAGGAAATGATAACCCCATTAGTTATAATTATAACATGGGAACTCCTTTAGTTCCCCAAAAATCCGACTTTCTTGACGCAATATAAAAATAGCCTATAAAGTATACTCGTCCAACTGAAACAAAACTGGTCAAGTGAACATTGCGATAAGCTTATAAAGTCTTTTCTAAAGATACAAATGTGTGGTCTACATTGTATCTTTGAAATCTTTGAAGAGATTTAACAGAATAGTGCGAAAGAATTTATATTCTTCCTGAATAGCATTGTGAGTGGCATTACTCTTCCGAGGCTGTGTATCATGCATGACAATAAATCCCGCGGCTAGCCGGACTCGGCGAGCTAGTGATGCCTCGACTCGAGTCTTATTCTATACTGTTTATTATGGGATAAACTCCATAGACATTGACAAGGCTTATATACAAACCGAGAAATCAAAACTCTAGCGCGATATAATCGGCGCAAAGCGCCATCTATCAGTAGAGGGTGAAACAAATGTCCCGAAACGAAGTGAGGGCGGGCCACTAAGTCGAATACCTATAAATTAAATTGACCTTAGTATCTACATATTAAAATTTTTGATTTGTTATTGAACCAAATGTGTTTGACATTGAAATAACCTGGATTTTTGGCTGTTCTTATCTTAGCAAACATGGTTGTCTTTGATCCCCAGCTACACTATCTAATAAAGTAAACAGATCTTTCCCCTTGAAAGCTTCGAGCAAATCAAATGAATAAACTTACTATAATTACTCTAGATGTCCATGACTACCATTAGGTAATTGGACTCGTCGATTGTTTCGACCAATGTAATGCTATTTGAGTGAATTTCAAAATTATTCTAATGACTAGACTAGCAAAATCTCACTGGAATCACACCACTAGGTGACTTCGCCGCCGCGCTACACGTCGGAAACGAATATCCTATTACTGGATTGAATGAATGATATACAAAAGTACGTTTTGCGATTGTCAATGTAGCTTTTTGTATTAGTATAACCACTAATAATACCGTACCTGGATATATTCAATAGGAAAATTATTCATAACGATTCATTGTTAACAGAGATTGTTTAAAAAAGTTGTTCGAAGTAACTAAATGAAACGTTTTTAGACATTTTGTAAGAATTATAAATTGTAATTTGTAACAAGGTACATAGGTACTTTGTTTATTTATTTTAAGAAATCATTTTATTCTAAGAAATTAAAAGAAAATAAAGAAAATATAAATATATGGGTACCTACCTACAAAGGCCACGCCCAAATTTAAAGGTTGGCATCGCGCACTTGAGACTTCAATGTTGTTGCGGTTGTCTGTTGACGACGGCATTCCCCCTTCAAGTGAAGAGAAAGACCATTGTTTCTTAAAGAATATTTAACATTTCTGCAGGAACTCGGAAATCAAACTGCTGCCTCTTCCTGTGAGCAGTGGCATTGTTCCCCTACTCCTTGGTAAACTATACCGGTAATTGCTTTGCCCGTAGGGTTTCCACCTGAACACGCAGCACCTGCAGAGCGTGGGAAGCGACTTCTGCGAAGCTCTCAACGGCCTCAACGACACTGCCACTAACGTCGACATACAGCTCACTAAAGATATCAATGGGTAAGTTTCTCAAAATTTATAAACCTAAAGTACTACTGAATATATCGTCTAAAGCAGTATTTCAAATGGGTCGCGAAGCTTCTGTAGGGGGGGGTCGCCAGGTCTTGAGAACTACTTCATTACAAAAACAACGATTAAATACATTATTAACCTAACCTCCCAGGGGTTTCGCAGCATGAAAAAGTTTGAGGAACACTAGTCTGATGATACCTTTTGGCGATAACACCCGAGTAGAGATGGTTTGTGCCGAGCATTTAGGAATTTCAATCCGCCCTAAATGCCAATGTGTTAACCCATCTCCACAACACACTAGGTACCAGATTTAATTAATCGGCTGTGTGTAGACAATATCTTCCAATTAAGTAATTGGAATATATTGTCTACAAATTCATACACAAGTTTGGCGTTTTCCTGTTCAAGCTAGGTTTTTTTAACCATAGCTCTCCAATATCTTTTTCCTCTTCATTCAAACCGCCTGACGCGCTCTAGACGAAATGTTCTTGTTATGAATGTTTATTTTTAACTTACACTTATTTTTCAACAGAAACATAATTGAAATAAGTTTCAAAGACTTCTCAATGAACAGGCAAGTTACTTAAATGTCAAGAATTTTAATCTAATACTTTATGAAATCGCTTAATTACTCGTACCTAACTTTTACTTTTAACATTCAAAATTCATCGTTTGAGACACTAACAAGTTAAAGTTTTAAAATGGCCAACGCAAAACTTTCTTTTAAAGCCCACAATATTTTCATTATTTGCCACATGCATGTTAAATACCAGCTCTCTACATTATAAAGCTTACCTACAGGTATAACTTAGTTCGTTTGAGTTAAATGCCGCACCATTCATAGGTACATAAAGTATAGGAGAGTGCTGCATTCATCTCGTGTGAAATAGCCTGCGTATACCTATGTGCTTGTATTTATTACATGTTATTTCATTTAACTCCCACAGGAACTCTCATACTTAACTAATTTATTTAAGGGGTAAACTCGGAACATAAGTAGCTACTTATTAAATATTTTAACCATCGTACGAGAACTTGTAACCTATAGGGACCATATCTTTGATTTTATAAGGAATCCTAAAAGATAGTGAAAGATATAACATACGCAATTGAACCGAATTGTATGTGAAATATTAAACCTAAGTTTAAAGTGTCTCTCTTTCGATTCGCTTTCCGCTTCGCCGCTTCAGTGTGGTGTAGGTATGTTATAAGCACATAGCAAGCTAAGGTGTTGAACATAAACGCACAATACCTCGAGTTCGATTCCTGATGGGATCAATTAGGAAAACAAAACTTTTTTATCTTCACTCATGTCTGAGGGCTGGGAGACGCCCTTGGTCATTGTCATCTAGTTGAGAGTTACTCTTCATAGTTAGGGGATACCTACATTAGTTCTAGACTAAATCTATAATACTATAATCTGACACATTATTGTAATTTCCTCGAGAGATGTAAAAAATAAAGCAAGGTATTCAAGTAAATAAAACATAACAATGAGTATGAACAACTTTTATCGGTAAATCCATTTATGAGCTCCATCGGCTTATTCACGTGAAGATTTCATCAATAAATTGCACACCTAACATGCTCTTTTTTACTCTCTTAAGGTTGTCTGGAATAAATCGCTACGAGCGATAAGACCGCCTTATTGTACTGTTGATTGCTGTTGTTTCACTCGTGTACTTATTCAATTTATGTACAATAAATAATATATCTAAATATCTACATAAATCTGGGTTATGGGACAACTCACCCGAAAATACTCACCCGAGAATTTCAGGCTTCAGGCATTTTTTGGCTGGTCACTGTTCTAATTTCGGGCGAGTTTTTTTCGGCCGACTTGTCCCATAACCCCTAAATCCGTGACTGGTAATAACTTACCAAGAACAATATGTGATGCTTACC
Source organism: Cnaphalocrocis medinalis (assembly GCA_014851415.1). Lineage (NCBI taxonomy): Eukaryota > Metazoa > Arthropoda > Insecta > Lepidoptera > Crambidae > Cnaphalocrocis > Cnaphalocrocis medinalis. The sequence continues at coordinate 6,280,069 of CM026275.1, read as the reverse complement.
TACTCACGTAAGTTGATTGTTTGCAGTGAAATAGCAGTGGACAGCGAACCAGGCTCGGGCTCCGACAGCGTGCTCAAGACGGATTCCGATGAGGATTTCGACTAGACGTTGATTAATAAGAATAGGCTAAGCACTAGACAAATATTGTATTCCAATACAAACTTACTCAACGAACATCAACTGATAAGTAGACCTTATGCAATGACGAAATTATCGTAACTAATTTATAAGCTTAGCATAGTCAATTATGGTAGAGGAATGTAATTCCTACCTAAAGATATTGGTAAATTTTTATTATACGGAAGAATATTATTTTCAGATTTTATTGTTTATTTTCTTATGGATTTATATTGCATTATGTTATGTACTAAATAAATAATTTATTAAATTTATATTTTCACGTACAAATTCGTCCGTGTACTGTGTGCGCCTGTGATCCTTAGTTTGTTTGGTTTGTGATAAATTATTAAGTTGCATGTGATCTCAATTACTTACAAATAAATTATGAAATCACTATTGAGGTATTTTTTCTATCTCTACTTTTCTAAAGTAAAGATTTCAGTTTAAATAAAAGATACCGCGTATTGTAATAATAAGGGGGAACACGTTCTATCAGCCAATCGATCGGATTCGGACCACCACAGCGAGAAACCCCTACTTAAAGATATCACTCCGAACGAGTTGTGATCCATAACAAAATTGGGCCGCAACATTTTTCCTGTTGCTGATGATGATTTATACGAAATCCGATTGCGGGTCGCTTGAACGATTTAAATACCTGTGCGAGTTAAAATTACGGGTGTCGGTTCTTTAAGAGGGCTTGTCGGGTCCAGACGCGGCGGCTTAAACGAAACCGTCCCGTAACTAATGACAATATACCTGTCTCATTCGAACAAAAAAGGCGCACTGCGCTTGTGAAAGGGTTAATCGTGAACTCCGATTCGGTCGTAACGTCCGATTCGTGTTAGGCCCTCCGCGCTGGATTCTTATAAGCGCCGCCATTTGATTTCAATAAACAGTTATAATTTCAAGGGGTCTTGATAAAAAAAATCTCTTCATCAGGTAAGTTACCTACCTGATGAAGAGACTGGAGAAAAAATGCTTGTAATGTTTAAGACGTAGGTATTGTTTAGGTACTTAAATACATATTTTAATGCACAATGACAATATTATCAGTGCGTATTGCAACATTACAATAATGATGAAACAGAGATACATTACACAAGATTGTTATTAAAATACCAAAATTTCCTTCAAATTAAGTAGGTATACATACATGTACACAACTACACAACGGAGCACTACGAATATGTTTTTCTTTGAAAATTTCATAATTACATACGAACAAATGGTGGGGCTGCTACAAGGGCCGCTTTATCTATAGTGCAGAAGGGTGCGGTGCTCCCGGGCGGCCGTGTGCTAGGGGGCGGGATATGCTTGAACAATCCCTGCAGCAGGACTGCTGTACAGAAGTACCCTTATTAGCCTAGCAGGGGAGCTGAAAACACGAGACTGGATCGTGATGTGCATCGACTTCAGCTATCTGAACACCGGTGCATCTAAGAGCGTGGCGTAAGTATGAGGGTATATTAGGTACACCAACAATCATACGTCAGACTTTACATGCGCCCTAGTATAAAGCTTAAGAGAGGGATTACGAAATCATCTCATTGTTCTTGGAACTTGCACGTTTCTATGCAGGTAGTGGTAGTAACCAACGAACCATGAAAACATGCGGTTCAGAGAAACACTTGACAGTTTATGTCGCTCCACTGGCTTTTACTCCATCGTTTCCATTTCACTGGAGGCAGTTAATTAAATTCGGAGCTGAGGTTCCGACGCTAGCGGTGTCGACAGAAACAAGTGACGAGAAGGCGCGGATGATGCCTATAACACCTCGTATGTACTTAATATAAAACACTAAACACAAGCACAAAAATAGGAAGATGAGAAAAGAATGCCTAGGTAGGCATGTATGTATATGTAGGTATCTTTGCATAAATTAGATGGCACATGCCTACACCTACTTTGTAAAAGTAACATCATTATGTTTACTTTTATCTCTTTCACCACGTTAGTTACTTTAATCGTTTTTTGTTTGCAGCCCACATCTTTTGTCTGACCATCCCCAGTAAATAATGCGGTTTCAATTGAATCAGTGGTCAAGATAAAATGGTTGGAGTTTCGCACTGTTTTTTGGAATCTATAGCGAGCAAAGGTTCATCATAAAGTAGATGAGTGATGATATAGCGAGGAGCGCATGACTCGTCCGGTCACGTTTAAAAATTAATCTCAAGATCGATGTTCATTTCCCATGACTAGCTTCATAATCCTGAGCCACCATGGGAATTGGTTTTTACTTTATCGTTTTCAACTGTTTGTAAGCTAGTTGTTATAGCTTTTCCAGATTGAAAACATTACAAAGTAATAAGTACTTACTAATTTATTCCTAGTAAATACATATAAAATTTAATGATATACACTTTAGCAAGAACATTATTTATTTACCCATTGTCTCGGCAAAGTGGGTTGATCCGTTACCTTTTATTTATTTAATACGTTATCTAAACGGGTAAATACATACCTTTAACCAAGTGTTCTATCAACCATTTTGAACAACACTTGTTCAACGATTTTTTGAAATTCATTGAAATATTTTTCGAGTCCCCATACAAAACGACCAAGTCACGTGACCGACTTTGTATGAAAAGTTGAATTTTTTTTATGCGAATTTCGAAGAGACACTAACCGAATGACTTGGAAGTCGAAAATTTTGCGGATTAATTTCAAAAAGTCGTTAAACAAATGTTGTTCAGAAAAGGAAAGAAAGGTTGAAAGAACACGTGGTCAAAGGGATGAAAATGTTCACAGATACAATAATAGTACCCTGAATTAAAAGCCCCCGTCCATAGATTACTCCGCTGGTGACGCGGCATTCCGAATATTTTCTACGTTATTTGTAGGAATAGCAAACATAGCTCATAGGTACAGTGGCCAGCACATCAAGTTACTACAATCTGTCAAATTTCCTCAGTTGATATTAAACCAAACACGTTTGACATAAAAGTGAGGTTCGATTGAAGAAATTTGACAGATTGTAGTAACTTGATGTGCAGGCCACCGTACATTATGTATGTGTTGTAACTTGGAACCTTCAGGTATTTCTTTTACGATTAATGATGATCCATATCCATGAAGGAAGATATACCTTAGTATACCTAGTGGTGCTATATTTTATTTAGGTTTGTCGTGAAATAAAAGAATGATTTAAAAAAAGTTATATATTATCATCTCAAAACTCAATATATTGTCATTATCAACAATGAATCACATTTACATGTAGTTCTATATAAATAAAGATTTTTGCACTAATTGCACCTCAACGTTATCGTCCAGTATTGGCAAAGACAACAATCTATTCGTTTAACAGATGTTCACTAAATGTTTCTTCACTTTATCTTACTTCTAAGAAATTATCACAAATTAATAAATGTAATTACGAATAAATCAGAATTGGTTTTTGTGATGTAACATAATAATATAAAATAAAAACTTTGATTTACATAATTATTATAACTGATAATATTATTATTTAAAAATGTTTCCTATACATTGCAACGGTTATAATTAATACATTAGGTCAAAAATACACACACAATTACACATAAAAGTTAAGGCGTCAAGATGGTGAGTTTGGTCCCACGTGAACCGTAGACAAATTTCAACAATTCATCAGAAGGATCAAGTGGAACTAAACAAGTTAAAGTTTGAGTTTTATAAGACACCAGTGTTATTCAACCAGTACGCTGCAGTGTTCCCGTTTACACTCTATCGATATTATCTCGATATAGACTGCTGGATAGCGTCGTACTAATCGATAATACTGATATTCGATAGTACCGATAGAGGGCAACATTACATCAGTATCATTTAGTATTAAATTGTAAATAAGGATAAAAAGGCATAGTTGTGTTTGTGTGTGTTCTGACACATAATAACGTCAAGTTCTTATACATTAGGATGAAACTAAATATGATCATACTTATTAAGTAGGTAAATACAAATTTTATTTGTTCAATGAATATTTGTCTCGACTACAACTAAATTAGATGGGCTATCGTGTGAAATATAAAAAAGTTTAGATTATACTACCTAATTTGTTCTTATTAAACTAACTTGTTACATTTGCTACAATAAATAATTCAATGGTATCAAAAGCGAAGCAAAACCTTTAAAGTAATTGAGCATTAATTAACAAAGCAAAAGAATGTACAATTTATTGATATTTCATCAAAGTTTCTACTTATTAACATAATTGAGGAATATAAAGTGGGGAAAAATAGTGCCAAATATAACAAGAATAATAGTTTTGGAATCACTCACACAAAGCGTTTCTCTACATTTCTTTGTTCTGAATTCGTTCAGATTTATATCTAACAACTACTTATTAGGCAATGGTTTAAGAACTCCGAATCTTCCTATTGACAGTAAATTTAAGAATGCAACAAGGACAATTATATTCGAACCACATCGTCATTAAGTATCCAAACGCGATAACTTGAAATAATTTATGTCATTATTAGTCCCAATGTTTAGAATAAAGGCCTCAGGTATGAATCTACTTAATGACCTGTTTAAATAGGGTTACATCACCGTTTACGTCAAAATAATGTAAATTTAAATGCACAAGTTACTAAACACTAACATACCTTCATAATTAAAACAGATCGTTTTTAGGAGGCCCCTTCAAATTAAAATTAATCAGCTAAAGTGAAGTCAACTATCTATATGTGGCGTGGTTACAACCTCATATCAAAAATACTACTGGCTGTCTTAAATTTACGAAAAGCTCAAAGGATCACTTACTATCTTATCACATGTACGAATGTCGAATCAGATCGAAAAACGTGAGCAGAAAATTTAGGGCCAATGGGGGCGTTCTTCTTTATTAAAAATGTCTAGATTTAAAGCAGCCAATACTATTTCTAAAAATTAGTTTGTAACCACGTCAATTATGTCTTCTTATACACGGTGTATCGGTAAACAGTTAAAAACAAATATCCTGTTATTTCTATGCCAACTGTTTTGTTTTTTATCTAAACTCTTTAGGATAAGGAAGTTCTTTCAATTTTAAGTCGAAGGTATAACAAAAGCTTCCCTACATAATAAGTGACCAATCGGATACATTTATATACCTATACACCCTGTATTGCAACGATGGGCACAAAACTTACGGAGTGTGTTTATTTACTACTTCAGTCCCGACTTCATTAAAACGACACGTTATTGTTTGATTTTTGGAGAGACGCACATATTACACACTTAGGCATAATTTAGCAACGACGGTAGGATCGTTGCCTGCCATTTCGATACAAACATATTTCAATTCGTTGCAAGGACGGTTCTAGGAGTTGCAGGGAGACTACAAGAATGAGTAGGATCACACATGCGGTCACTCAAGTTCACGCCGTGACTTGCCTAGCCTGACCGCACACATGCGTTTTCCAAATTCGAATTCCGCATTCGGGCATCCGAAATGCATAGGTTTTTTTTACGTTCGGAAAAAAATATTGAATCCATACATTCGGATAACCAAATTCGAATTCCGCATTCGGGCATCCGAAATGCATAGGTTTTTTTTTACGTTCGGAAAAAAAAATTAAATCCATACATTCGGATAACCGAATGCGGAATCCGAATTCGAAAATCGAATTCGGAAAACGCATGTGCGCGGCCTCGGTAAAGGGCGGTGGTTTCACCACGGGCGCGTACTGTCACGGCGACTGGCAGAGGTAAGTACCTACTGTCAAACTTGAAGTAAGTACCTACATACACATACACTTGCTAGTTGAGGCCATTGTCGCGTGAAGTAGGAGTCTCTTGTCGATTCATCATCAGGCAACTAAGGTGGACAATTGAACATCGAAACGCAAGAACGTAGATTTAGAGTACGTATCACTGGTTCACTCGGTGATACAGCGCCCTCCTCTCACAGTTCTAGTAGCGGTCGTGTCGTGTCACTATCACGTACACAAGAGACTCCTCTTGTCACCGGGCGACGCAGGTAGACAACTGAAGATCGATCTAGGACGCTGAGTAGGTAGACAACTGAAGATCAATCTAGACAATAGATTTAGAGTACGTATCACTGGCTCACTCGGTGAGTACGCTGGTGGTCCCGTGCGCGTAGAGCACGCGCAGGCGCGGGCGCGGGCGCGGGCGCGGGCGCGGGCATACAGCGCCCTCCTCTCGTAGCTTTGGTCCTATCACATAGTGAAGAAGGAGTCTCTTGCAGGTGGACAGTTGAAGATCGATCTCGTGTCGTGTCACTATCACGTGAAGAAGGGGTCTCTTGTCACCGAGCGACGCAGGTAGACAATTGAAGATCGATCTAGGACGCTGAGTAGGTAGACAACTGAAGATCGATCTCGACAATAGATTTAGAGTACGTATCACTGGGTCACTCGGTGAGTACGCTGGTGGTCCCGTACGAGTAGAGCACGCGCAGGCGCGAGCACGGGCTTACAGCGCCCTCCTCCCACAGCTTAAGTAGTGTCGTGTCGTGTCACTATCACGTGATGAAGGAGGTCTCTTCCCACCGGGCGACGCAGGGTAGGTAGACAACTGAAGATCGATCTCGACAATAGATTTAGAGTACGTATCACTGGATCACTCGGTGAGTACGCTGGTGGTCCCGTGCGCGTAGAGCACGCGAAGGCGCGGGCGCGGGCTTACAGCGCCCTCCTCTCATAGTTTAACTAGTGGTCGTGTCGTGTCACTATCACGTGATGAAGGAGTCTCTTCCCACCGGGCGACGCAGAGTAGGTAGACAACTGAAGATCGATCTAGACAATAGATTTAGAGTACGTATCACTGGGTCACTCGGTGAGTACGCTGGTGGTCCCGTGCGCGTAGAGCACGCGCAGGCGCGAGCACGGGCTTCTAGGGCGCGGGCATACAGCGCCCTCCTTTCACAGTTTTAGTAGTGGTCGTGTCGTGTCACCATCACGTGAAGATGGGTCTCTTGTCACCGGGCGACGCAGGATCGAACTAGGACGCTGAGTAGGTAGACAACTGAAGATCAATCTAGACAATAGATTTAGAGTACGTATCACTGGATCACTCGGTGAGTACGCTGGTGGTCCCGTGCGCGTAGAGCACGCGCAGACGCGAGCACGGGCTTCTAGAGCCCTCCTCTCGTAGCTTTGGTCCTATCACATAGTGAAGAAGAAGTCTCTTGCAGGTGTTGAAGATCGATATCGACAATAGATGTACAGTACGTATCACTGGATCACTCGGTGAGCACGCTGGTGGACCCGTGCGCGTAGAGCACGCGCTATCACATAGTGAAGAAGAAGTCTCTTGCAGGTAGACAATTGAAGATCGATCTAGGAGGCTGAGTAGGTAGACAACTGAAGATCGATCTAGACAATAGATGTACAGTACGTATCACTGGATCACTCGGTGAGTACGCTGGTGGTCCCGTGCGAGTAGAGCACGCGCAGGCGCGAGCACGGGCTTCTAGGGCGCGGGGATAGAGCGCCCTCCTCTCGTAGCTTTGGTCCTATCACATAGTGAAGAAGGAGTCTCTTGCAGGTGGACAGTTGAAGATCGATCTCGTGTCATGTCACTATCACGTGAAGAAGGGGTCTCTTGTCACCGGGCGACGCAGGTAGACAATTGAAGATCGATCTAGGACGCTGAGTAGGTAGACAACTGAAGATCGATCTAGGACGCTGAGTAGGTAGACAACTGAAGATCGATCTAGACAATAGAATAGATTTAGAGTACGTATCACTGGATCACTCGGTAAGCACGCTGGTGGTCCCGCGCGCGTAGAGTAAGCGCAGACGCGAGCACGGGCTTCTAGGGCACGGGGATAGAGCGCCCTCCTCTCGTAGCTTTGGTCCTATCACATAGTGAAGAAGGAGTCTCTTGCAGGTGTTGAAGATCGATATCGACAATAGATTTAGAGTACGTATCACTGGATCACTCGGTGAGTACGCTGGTGGTCCCGTGCGCGTAGAGCACGCGCAGACGCGGGCGCCGGCGTCAGGCGCGCGCGGGTCATTGCGGGACGGGCGCGGGCGCGGGCGCGGGCGCGGGGGCGGGCGCGCGCGGCCGCGGCGGCTGGCGGCGCTGCCGGGCCAGGAACGAGTGCCCTGCGGATACAATAATAAATAAATAAATTATGCTGAATTAGGCCGGAGTGGCTGGATGACAGTGGCCGAAAATCGGGAGCGGTGGCGTGCATTGGGGGAGACCTATGTCCCCTAATGCACGCCACCGCATAATGTATTTCATCAGCGTGGTTGCTGATGAAATAAATTATGCGCCAGAAAATCACACCAATCAACCAAAGTCAGTTATTGACGGCCTTAGCCATAGGGTTGCCCTAGTTTGAGACCAGCCGGGCTAAGATGCGCACCACGACACTCGTATTGCGTCGGCGCAAGTTGCTTCTCGCTCACCTGACTGAGCGGTGAGCGGGATGAAGTAGAATCCGATGGCGTACTGTAGAACTGAGATCGATGTAGACGGTGATTGGTTATTTTCGATTCTCTGACTAGACCGGAGTGATACCATACATTCATCACGTCTAGGTTATGTCGAAGTAATCAAGACACAAGTAAACAATACCTGACGTCCTCTGATTAGTGTTCAAAACATCATGGCGGATTGCCATATAAACTTTACCCTAGAAAACCAACAGTGAAATCGGAAAAAGAAATGTCTCAACAGATGGCGCTGTACTGTACTGTACCTGCGGAGAGCAGCGCGAAGCGTGTCTCGACGGCGTCGCGGTGGCAGCGCGCGCCCAGCTGGTACCAGGCGGAGGCCAGCAGGCGCTGCTCGCTGTGGCTATACATAGTACTGTACCTGCGGAGAGCAGCGCGAAGCGTGTCTCGACGGCGTCGCGGTGGCAGCGCGCGCCCAGCTGGTACCAGGCGGAGGCCAGCAGGCGCTGCTCGCTGTGGCTATACATAGTACTGTACCTGCGGAGAGCAGCGCGAAGCGTGTCTCGACGGCGTCGCGGTGGCAGCGCGCGCCCAGCTGGTACCAGGCGGAGGCCAGCAGCGCTGCTCGCTGTGGCTATACATAGTACTGTACCTGCGGAGAGCAGCGCGAAGCGTGTCTCGACGGCGTCGCGGTGGCAGCGCGCGCCCAGCTGGTACCAGGCGGAGGCCAGCAGGCGCTGCTCGCTGTGGCTATACATAGTACTGTACCTGCGGAGAGCAGCGCGAAGCGTGTCTCGACGGCGTCGCGGTGGCAGCGCGCGCCCAGCTGGTACCAGGCGGAGGCCAGCAGGCGCTGCTCGCTGTGGCTATACATAGTACTGTACCTGCGGAGAGCAGCGCGAAGCGTGTCTCGACGGCGTCGCGGTGGCAGCGCGCGCCCAGCTGGTACCAGGCGGAGGCCAGCAGGCGCTGCTCGCTGTGGCCAGCGCGCGCTCCTTCAGAGCTTCCACTGCCGCTGTTACTGCCGCTCCATCTATGGAAGTAAAACATAAGAGCACTTAGGAGAGGAAAAATGTTAATAGATAACAGACAGTCTATACATGGAACCATAAAAAATAAAACAATTGCGCGGTGTAATCGACATCCAGCGCCATCTATTCACAACGATTGGGACTAATAACAAAACTGAATCCTAAAACGAAGTAAAAACGCCAGAAGCCATCAACAAAACTTACTCGTGCCTATTATTATTAGCGGGCGTGGCGTCCGCCCGGGACGCGCCGGCGCTGTTGCTGCCCGTCCCGCGGGAGTAGCCCAGCGTGATGTCCGAAAATGATTGCTGACCTGTCGAACAAACCACATTTACATTAATAATGATTTCATTTCAGATTTAAAAAAAAAAAACACGCACACCACGCGTAAGTCAAGAGTACCGAAAACAGTTTACGTGTGAATTTTCTCGCATTTGACACAAATATCACATAAAAAAAATACCGTTTGCCCCATCTAGTGGGGTGTGAAAAATCCGCTTGATGAGCTTCAACTTTACTGGTAGTTTAGTTATATTTTGTCATCTCACATCAAAAATAACCAATCACCTTGTAGATCAGTTCGCCATCTAGCGGATTTTCACACGCTATAGCCCCCATTCTGACTGGTTCGATAGAGCATTGGTAGTAACCCTGCCTCATACGACAAAGGTCAAGGAAGGGGCAAGATGTTGGCAGGTGTTAGCCTCGCCTCGCTCCTCCGACACGGCCGCCTGCAGCGACTTGATGACCTCCTTGGCCTTCTCGACGCACTTCTTGTACTTGTCCTCGTGCGCGAGCAGCTCCTCCACTCGCGAGGCTGAGGGGACATACCCGTGGCGCGCGGGTCCAGCGACTTGATGACCTCCTTGGCCTTCTCGACGCACTTCTTGTACTTGTCCTCGTGCGCGAGCAGCTCCTGCACTCGCGAGGCTGAGGGGACATACCCGTGGCGCGCGGGTCCAGCGACTTGATGACCTCCTTGGCCTTCTCGACGCACTTCTTGTAAGTTGTCCTTGTGCGCGAGCAGCTCCTGCACTCGCGAGGCTGAGGGGACATACCGTGGCGCGCGGGTCCAGCGACTTGATGACCTCCTTGGCCTTCTCGACGCACTTCTTGTACTTGTCCTCGTGCGCGAGCAGCTCGGCCTCGCAAGACTGAGGGGACATACCCGTGGCGCGCGGGTCCAGCGACTTGATGACCTCCTTGGCCTTCTCGACGCACTTCTTGTAAGTTGTCCTTGTGCGCGAGCAGCTCCTGCACTCGCGAGGCTGAGGGGACATACCCGTGGCGCGCGGGTCCAGCGACTTGATGACCTCCTTGGCCTTCTCGACGCACTTCTTGTACTTGTCCTCGTGCGCGAGCAGCTCCTCCACTCGCGAGGCTGAGGGGACATACCCGTGGCGCGCGGGTCCAGCGACTTGATGACCTCCTTGGCCTTCTCGACGCACTTCTTGTACTTGGCTGAGGGGACATACCCGTGGCGCGCGGGTCCAGCGACTTGATGACCTCCTTGGCCTTCTCGACGCACTTCTTGTACTTGTCCTCGTGCGCGAGCAGCTCCTCCACTCGCGAGGCTGAGGGGACATACCCGTGGCGCGCGGGTCCAGCGACTTGATGACCTCCTTGGCCTTCTCGACGCACTTCTTGTACTTGTCCTCGTGCGCGAGCAGCTCGGCCTCGCGCGCGGCCAGCGCCTCCTGCAGCTTGCTGCTGCGCCGCCGCTCCTCCGACACGGCCGCCTGCAGCTCCTCCACTTGCAAGGCTACGGAAACATACGGACACATGAGGGTTTGCAAATGCAAAATCCGATAGATGGCGTTACGTTAACGTGAGGTCCAACTTTGACGACATTGGTTGTTTTATAACATAACTTCATAATTTTGACATGATACGTCAAATGTAACCAATCCACTCGTTGTTGGACCTGACGTCAACGTAACGCTATCTATCGGATTTTGCATTTGCAAAAACCCTCATATTAGCTTTTCTTTTTGGCGTACCAGCAGTGTTCCAACTAGGACATTCAATCCGGGTTTTTACTATGAAAAACATATTATTTTTCTGTGATAGATGGCAGACGAGCAGACGGATCACCTGATGGTAAGCGAATGCTGCCTCCCATAGACACCTGCAAGATCAGTAGAGTCACAAGTACTCTGCCAGCCTTTAACCCCCTTTCACCCCAATCGGGCCTCTGGTACCCTCACTTAGTCGGCGAAACACAGCTCAGGTGCTGCTTCATGCCGGTCTGCTGTGAAGAAATCCGAAAAACCCGAGGTTTTCATTTCTTTTACTATCCCGTGTGAGATTTTTTTCCTAATGTTGTTCCATTTTATAGCTTACGGTGCGTGACACAGAATCGCACCGTACGTCCAAAAGAAACTCAAACTCGTTTACGACAATTTTTATTTCCTCAAAAGTTACCTCCAGTTGTATGATTCCCTGGCTAAATAACGTCGTGCACTCACACTTCCTCTGGCTGTCCTCGATGGCGGAGGCCAGGCGCGGGTGCGGCGCCTCGAGCGTGGCCTCCAGCTGCATGATGCGCTGGTTCGCCTCGCGGTTGATGGCGCGCTGCTTCTCTAACCGGGCCGCGTAGTCTTCTAGCAACGCCTGAATGCAAAAAAAAAAAACGATTGAATTATGTTCGGTCCTAAACAGAAAGCAGATGGCAGTTGGAGGATCCTAAAAAATGCCGAGGTTGAAGAGCTGATGGCGAGCCTTAACATAATGGGAGAGACGAAGGCACATAGACTCCGATGGCTCGGCAACGTTGAAAGGATGGTATCAGATCGGGGCGCCAAGAGGGCATATCTTGAGCAACCTACTGGTCGTCGGCCAGTGAGGCGCCCACGTTACCGCTGGCGGGATGTAGTGGACGCGGACCTGCAGGAATTGCAAGCAGGAGATTGGCGACAAGCTGCACAAGACCGAGACAATGGCGACATCTCGATACGCCCTACAAACGGCCTAGAGCGACTCATGTGATCAATGGCTATAAATTATTGTGCAATAAACTGCCCGTTAGTTGCGAATAACTAGTAAGTAACGTTTGAAAACTCTAGGAGAGTGTAGAAATTTCCAGCCACACACGTTCTAGAAACGTCGTTGTTCCTGGAAGTATGTGTCTTGATGTGTGTTTTTGTGTGTGGTGCTGTTGTATGTGGGTATTGTTTGTGTGTGTGGTTACTTGGGTGTGTATGGGTAGTTGGTGTGTGGGTAATGTTGGTGTGTGGGTATGGTGGCTGTTGGTGTATGTTGTTGTGTGTATGTGTTGTATTGTGTTGTTGTTGTGTGTGTGTGTTGTTGTGTGTGTGTTGTTGTGTTGTTTTGTGAAGCTTGAGATATTTAATGAAGAATAAGTGAATTTCATTAACTTTTGCACCCTTATGATTTAGTTATGTCACGTCGTGTAATGACATCAGTACCTGTACGGAGGCCTGGTCCGCCTGCGCGCCCTGGTTCTGCCGCAGAAGCTTGTTCTCGTGTTCTAGTCGTATGAGTTGCTCCTTCACGTCGTTCGGGATCAATTCTCGGGATACGTTATCTTCGCTGGCACCTGAAAATGTAAACAGTAAATAAATACTTAAGCAAAATTTTCGACTTCTGCCACTGGAGTAAGGCCCATATTTTTACGTGATCTTTCGGTCACCCTCACCTATATGAAAACAATAAAGTGTCCGCAGTTTTCGGACCGTGTGAATTTAGGGTGGTGTCCGCGTCGGAAAGAAAATGATGAAAAGAAATCGCCTCAGTTTCAAAGTAACGTTTACTAGTCTCCGCCCTCACTTCGTTTCGGGACATTATTATTTACTAGTGGCCCGCCCTCACTTCGTTTCGGGACATTAGTTCTACTGTCTATCAATAGATGGCGCTGAACGTCGATTGTATCGCGCTTGTATTTCGCTTTTTCGGTTTGTATATAACTTTTGTTGATGTCTAGAATTTATCTTTTTATAAATAGTGTAGACAAGGTCACCAAAATGAACGTCACTCGTCGAAAAGTATTATTTTCCTACGATATTATTACTGCGGTTACCTGTAGTGATGGTGGAACAGCGTAACTCGTCGACAGTCTCGCGCAGTGTATCCCGCTCTTGCAGCAGGGTGTCTCGCTCGCGCTGGAACGACGCTACGCGGCTGCTCAGCTTCTTATTCTCTATCTCTAACTTATCAGCCTTTGTTATTTCCGCGTCTAACTTCTCGTTTAAATCTGTCACCTGAAATAGTATACACAAGAAAAAATATTGTTATAATACGCGAAAACACTCGCAAAATGAGCAACGCTCACGTCGTTCAAAGAGCTATAATGTATGAAAGTGAACTTTAAATAGCTCAAGTTCAGAATAGAGCCTTGAAATTTTAAGGTCTTGTACCCCCGTGACTCGGAAAGCCCTCTAAGCCGTTGATTCCTGCACATGATCCCAGTCTAGTGGCGTCACACACTCATGAGGAGTGAACTCATGAATATGAGGAAACAAAGTTTTTACACTTTTTTGCTAGCACTTTTTTTTATATTGAGGCCAATCAAGATGACCTCACTCCGCCTGATGGTAAGCGGCCGTGAGACCCAAATATGGGATTGACAGGCACAAAAGAACAGACAAAGTGTCCATTAAGTCTGTCACTCTCACCCTGAAGGCCTGCTGAGATGCCGTTGTGCTATATCCTGTTTGGTATTGAATCGATCTGTTGTACCTGTTTCTTGTATATATCGAGCTGCGCACGGACTGCGTTGGCGCGCGCGGCGGCCTGTTCGTGCTCGATGGCGCGCTGCACGTGCTCCGTGTTGGCGCGCTCCAGCAGTTTCACCTAGAATAATAGATAAATAAATTCACACATCTCATAGACTTTAAGTAGCTTATGCATGCACCTTTGTTACATATCTTTATTATCTACGTTATATGAGAAGAGCACTGTGCATAGATAGACTGTACTAATAATTATGTAGGTTCGTAATATTATTATTTATTTATTTATTAATTCCTTATCATTGAAAATGTTCTGTTGTTGCTTGTTACCTAATATTTTCTCTTTAATTGCGTGTTAAGTTTGAAAATAAATAAAATACTTAAATACATAATATTATATTACACCAAGACACTGAACAAAGACAAGTGTTCATCACACGAATGTTATGTAATTTACCTGTCTCCGTAAGTCAACATGTTCCTCCATCCGCTTCTTGTAGGAGGCCACGGTGGCTTCCAGCGCCGCCGCCTTCGCCGCGGTCTCCCGCAGCGCGTCCACCTCGTCCTTCAGCGCGATGTTCTCCGACGCTGCCGTCTGCGGCAGAAATATCAACATAAGTCAAACAACATATCAAAACGATTGAAGTTTAGAACGAAGTCGGACGTCTCACCAGGAGTGCTTCGCTGCTCAGCTTCGACAAAGCCACCTCACGTTCTAAAGCGTCAGCTCGCGTCGTCTGGTCATCCCGTTGCAGGTCGACCTTATCCTTGAAGCACGTCCAGCTGCGTGCTCATGTTGCTCTAGCGCAGGGACCCAGCGTATGAAGGTAGATATTATTAAACAGACACTCACCAAGAGTTCTTCGTTCCTCAGCTTCAGCAGCGCCACCTCTCGCTCTAGCGCGTCGGCTCTCGCACGCTGGTCGTCCCGCTGCAGCTCGATTTATCGACTTCGTCTTTAAGCGCATCGAGCTGCGCGCGCATGTTGCTGTAGCGCAGGGTCCCAGCGTGCGCGGGCCCCATGGAGGCGCCGGCGTCGTCGATCTCGTGCGGGTCGTCGGGCGAGTCGGCGCCGGCTTCTCGCGCCGCCGTCAACCTCGCCACCTCGCTCAGTAGCGTCATCTTCTCCTCTTGTAGTACTTTCACCTGGAGTATGATCATTAGATAATTACCTAATTGACATCGTTAATTCCGCAGTCAAACTGCTGTTGTGCAATTAGGTATTTGGAATATTATAATATGATTAATGTAGAACAAATAATTTTAAACAAAAAAAGAAGCTTTTTTAACACTAGAAAGTGAATAATAAGTAAAAACAAACTACCAAATATCCGCTAGCGGCATTACAAACTAGGGAAATACAACCCTTTTATACAACATTATCGCCCAGGATATAAAATTTAAGTCTAATGAATTTTAACAAAATCTACCTAAGCTTATAGATAAGTTAAATGTATTCTTATGCCGCAATTTCACATATCTTGACGTAGTTCAATACCACGTATAGCAAGTTTTGCAAAACGGAGTTAAGGTTGTGGGCATTAGACCAACAAATAGCAATAGTGACCTTAAATCAAATTCTGTCTGCTTACGAAGTCGCAAATAAATGCAAAATGTGTTGATAAAACTCTTATAATATTGAACGGAAATTCGGGACCTTATAATTTAGGTAAATACCTAAACTATTTTTGCATTAAAGATTAAACGGACATGACTTTCTAAATCAATTTTATTTAAATATAAGATTAATCAATTAAATACTTTATTAAATAAATTGAGAAAACATCACATAATTGTCCTGGTCCCCAGACCCAACACAAATATCTGTTTCGTCAACAAACATTTGTGTTGGTATGTAAATTGAACCCGCGACCCTTGCACCTCAACCGACGCTCCACTCGAAAACCACTGCACTAAACCAGTCGTCAATTTAAATATTAACTTCAAAATTGGCAGGTATGGAAAAATTTACACATAGGTTTTTTTTATTCATTCCAAACGCGGCATTGAATAATGAATGTCCATAATAATCATTCTATAATTGCAAGTTTAGGTAAATAAGCGCCTGAAATTCCAATCACTGCTTACAAGGTATGTGTATAACTATGAATAACTCATTGACTTGAGTTTAAATCAATGAATAAAAGAAATTACACGTTTTGATACACGTGATTCATGTTAATGATTTGTTGATACATTACAAACCATTAACATCAAGTAAAAGTGGTCATCGTTTTATACAATAATATGATCTTACAGAAAGATAATACCGACATTACAGAGTAAACTGTAAACTGCTTCTTTAAAATTTAACATAGAAGTCGCATTTGTTATAAGTGCGATAAAATAACATACACACCTGTGTGTCCAGTTCATGACACCTCTGTGCCAGCACCTCTTTCATGTCAGCATCCGCGTGGGCCGCGCCCGCCGCCTCCGTGTGCAGACTGCCGCGGTTCACGCCCAGCGTCAACGTCTCCAACTCCTAACCAACAACACATGCCTTCAACCTCAGCACCACCCGTTTGACAACACTCCGCCACATTCAAACATTAACTGACAAAACATATCACAACACTATCGTGATACAAGGACATTAAAATAACCGTAACTAAAACATTCAGTTTCTTTAAAAACGGCCAGTACGAGCACGCAACTTCGAAAGTATTGTTGGGTAAGAATGCATGCTTAATATATTTTGCAACGATATATGTATTGTAATGGACGCCTATATTAAAATATAAAACACTGCATGTAAACGTCTCGACTGAACCAAATTAAATTACCTAACTCAGAAGTTAATTAGTTACGCATGGGCGAAAACGAAGACTATGTATGTGTAGGTAGGAGTAATCTTCGAAGTCTAGATTAAGTATGTTTCAAAAAAAGATCTTTCATTTATTCACATTGTATTATACTTTTAAATTAATAGTATATAATATTATAATGGAGGAGTTACGAATTAGGTACAAATTAAAGATGCCAGTCTGCGGTTCGCGCCGAGGTAACCTATGCAGTTAACTCAAGAACTGATAATATTTTATTCTTTTAGACATCAAAGAAAAGATAATGGCGGTCTAATTAGGTGCTACTTTTATTTACTAATTAGGTTTCAACTTGTTTAAAGTCAATGCTAATAGCTAATTACTGGTGGAGAAACGTATACGTTAATTTAATGTACATAATTGAAATATAAATTTGTGCGACCCTCGTGCGTTAAACTGTGTTAGTATTATAAATTATAATTACAAACAATAAAAATAATGTAAACGAATTAATTGAAAACTGAATAATAAATGATACTAGTTATTGATCATTTTATGTAAATTATTAATATCAAATTATATTTGCATGATATCTCCACCTCAATATCTCGTAGCGTATTATTCCCTCTTGCAGTCCAAGCCGTCGCTTTGGAGTACGGTTACGGTTATACGGCTGGTAATTTTTGCTTTTTTTACCTTCGCCTTTAACACATGAACCAGACCTACCTTACATGGTTACAGTAGGTCTAGCAAGAATTTTTCACGGAAATCGTATCGTACATACGCTACGATACACAAATGTATCGTAAACAATTTGTATAAAAATATAAGAACTCCCTCTATCGTACGTAAGCAGGACTAAAATTGATCGCACAAACGTCAGAAAGGATAGAATCGCTACTTGAGCGCTTGTCCAGTGGCCGGCCACAGATTACACAATAGGTAAATTTTTTAAGGAAATGGTACGATACGTCATCGTAGGTGCTTCGTGTGATGTACTGGCGTAATCCTAGCGTGGGCACGATACGATTTCTTGAAAGTTGGTGCTAGGCCTACAGGTTTCAAAAATTATCCGAAAGAACATTTCCTCACGATACCTAAAGGAGGTATTACCTTCGCTTACCACCAAGCAAATGATAGAAATATGGCTAAATTAAGTATATACTACAATTAATACGCTGATTGGAGTCAAGTAAAGTTTTACTTTACCAAATAATATAATAGTTTTAATGTATAATTTAGTAAAACAATTTAAAAATTATTTTTAACCGACTTCAAAAAAATAGGAGGTTCTCAATTCGACCGTATATTTTTTTCTTTTTTTTTATGGGTGTTCGCCGACTACTTTGCCATTTATGAACCGATTTTGATGCTTTTTTTTTATAAGTTTAGGTTCTGGCGTTTCGCCGGCCGCAACAACAAATTGTGCAACTTTAATTGAGCAATATTTCAAATGCCTATTCATGTATGAATTAAGTAGTGGCTAAATCATTGATTATTGACTTATTGCTAGGCACCATAGGTAACTAAGTTAGCTATTTATACATTTCAACAACCGTTTATTAGATTCAAAAATATGATTGATTATAGATTCTTCCAATACCGTAACAGAAACAAATACATGTGTCGCTATGGGGTCGCGATACATCTGAGCGACGGACTCACGCGTTTTTATCGATGAAAAACGTGCAATGGAAAGTGGTGTAAGTTCACATAAGTAAACTAGAAACATAGATAACAGATAAACTAGCACTGACCTGTATAGCTTGCATTATTGATCGTTGGCATGATAACTCTAGTTCCATTATCCGAGTAATATATTCTTCTTTCTTTATGCAGTTGACAGCACAACCTGGTGAAAATTTTAAACAAAATCAACTCAAGGGGTCCCTGCCTGTTAACATTTGGCAATAGCAGTAATAATTTTGACTCTTAAAACGATACACTGTACTTTTTAAATACCAAAGTTTCGCAGTTATATATTCCAGGCCAAAGTCAGTATTTGATTTTGTATGGAAATTGATTTGGCTTACATTGTTAACTAGCTGCAGCCTATGGTTTAGCGGAATTTGATTAAAGTTCAGGATATTCCTCAAACAGTGCAACAACAGTCCAAATTATTATGTATATATATCAGATACAACAATATATTCAGGGTGTCAGCTTCCTGCATAAAAAGTTATATCAAAGTTGATACAGCCCTTCGCAACAGATGGAATAAAAAAAACACACACTAATTACTATCGTCTTTATGACATTTTAGTGTGGTTTCAATTGCTAAGAGAATTTTATTTAAGAAACCAACTAAGTGTATTTCGGCATGACCTAAAATTTAGACCAAAAAATTCGAAATTGAGTAAAAATTTTCTAATGCCTACAATTTTCTAAACAGCAATATGCACAGTATAAGTAAATGATTGTAAATAAAACCTAACTCTATGTCTACAGTCAATTTAAAAAACCAAATCATAGCACATTGAAGCCAATTATAAAAATGAAGAGTAATCATGTGAATATTTAAATATTTATGTTTTATATGATTATTTTCAAATCATAAAATTTCATTAAAGCTATGGATTATCCAGGTCTCTATACCTCTTCACATTTCCTAACTTACTCAGAACAAGTTGTAGTAGCCTCCCCAAGTCTGTGTGATCTGCTGTCTCAGCAATATTTACAACATCTGGTCTGGAAAACTCTTGCAAGCTCAAGTTTAAGATATCTTGATGATAATCTGAAAGATAGGATACCTTAGGCATAAATAGAGGACCAAAAGGATTTCTTGAACACCATGATTGTTGGCACAATAAACAATTTACTGTCTCAATTTATTTCAAAACAAATGCAGTTGACTTCAATGAGTAAACTTTACAGGAACTTTATTAGAAACAAACATAATAATGTGAATCAAAACATGCATGTCTTGGAGTGTCAGACAGGATCATAATGGCCTACATTAAGGTGGTCCTTGATCTTGTATTTTCAATTTCATAATTTCAATTAAATTTCAAGGTTATAAAAAAAATATGATCATTCCAAATTGTAACCTACAGTTTAAAGCAATAAAGTTTCTGATTCTGATTCCAGGTTAATATATGATGTGCAGACAGCCACACATCAGGTTACCACAATCTGACAAATTTCCTCAATATTCAACCTAATGTGTTTGACAGTATGAGTTCATTGAAGAAATTTGAGTTTTGTATACTTTGATGTGTGACTGTATATGATACCCAAAATAACATTGAAATTTAAAAAGAAAAAATTATAACACTGCAGAAAAATTAGCAGTGATTTTTTTAAATACATACCTACAACACCCTCCAGTATTTTTTTTAGATTGCTTACTTTAAGCCTCCAGTTGTTCCCTACATCAGTTTTGACCTTTGAGTTCCATGCTGGAGTAAAATACTCAGGGGCAATCTGAGTAAGGGCTTCTGCTATCGCCACTCCATCAGAGAGCTCTGAAAAAATATAAAGAGGTTGTCAATAACCAAGTCCTGGTTAAAAGTGGTTACAAACAGTTTTTCGTTAATACATTTGATTTTCAAATTGCTATGTTTTTAATTAAAAACCAATAAAATTGTAGTATATTAAGATAAACACACCTACATAATGAAAAATAGCTAAATCATCATTATCAAGTTCTAGAATGAAAATACATCATAGAAGCATACTGTGTATGTAGGTGCAATACCCAGTTGAGAGTTATTGCAAATCGTCCGACATCGCAATCAAGAGAAATTCTGATATGTACCAATCTAATAAGAGCAAGAACAATGTGACGAAATTAACCACTTAGCGGTCATCTCACAATCCGGATGCATTATGTTTGATTCAGATTGTTGCGATACTACGGTATGTACCACTTTATACAATGAAATATAGGTAACAAGTAATATACCTGATGGATTTCCATGTTTAGCTGTAAGATTCAACGTCTGTAACCATTTGATTAGATTGTCGCACAGCACAACACTGTTTAAATTTTCTTCCATTATTACAAAGATGCTGTAGAAACTATCAGCTATAGAAAAATATAAATATTAGGGCAATCACTTAATAATATACATTATTTTAGGGGCCTGGAATATTTAATAAAACCACAAAAAACAGAAACAAATAATTTTTCGTGGTCTGGCGATTATTATGACATGACAAGTGATGTTACGTTTATAAAGACAGTATTGTCAGTAATAGATAGATTATAAAATAATTTGCGTAAAGGTATGTAAATTGATTTTGGTTTGCAATAAATTAAAAAATTATATGAAAAATATTTATGAAACACCATTTATTTTAAGAAATCAATGAATTTAATGTTTGAAATAATAGGTCCATGTTTATTAAGCAATAAATAAATTAAAAATATTCCTATACACCTTTTATAAGGATAGTTTGTATATAATGCTACGGCTAGTAACACGACAAAACTTTCTTTATCTTCCTCTCCCTTTCAAAACTGCTCAAATCGAAAATCTTAGTTTTTCATAGATGAGTTGATCATTATTTGCGTGTCTAACTAACAATTGTTCTGTGCTAGTAACTAATGTTAGAGGCTCTAATTTGGAGCACAACACACACAAGCATGGCAAACCGAAAGTATGTAGTATGTACCTATGCTACAACCGTGCGTGCGTGATGCTTTTCAGCTAGGAATAGCACTTCTTCACGTGTTGGTCGCACTGGTATTTCTTTTTCACTTATTGATAATTGGGTTGGTTATTTATTTATCGCCTTCTGGCGCCCCGTTGGTGTAGTGGTTTAAGTACCGGGCCATGATCTCGGGGTTCAGAGTTCGATTCCCGGGACGAGCAAAATTTTTCGTACATAGCTCAGATTTTTATCACTAATCCGCATTAAGCAAGCGTGGTGAATAAGCCTAATCTCATCACGATTTAGCGATTACTTGATTTGTATGATGGAGGCCTTTGCCCTGCTGTGGTGTCCCACACAGGCTGATGACTTAACTTTTTATGGCACTTGCCGAGGCAAAGCGTTATATTATTGGAGGTAGGTAATGTAGGTAATAAAACTACATAAATACATATTAACACAATTATTTATTGAGATAACTTTCAAAACCACCAGGTAAATCACATCCCATATATTTATCATTCTTTATGGCATATGAAATTACTTTATGCCACAAGACATCTTTTCCTAAAAGATGTGGATTACAAAATAAGAGAACTGCGACTTGAGCCCTAGTCAAGGCAACATTCAGCCTCTTAGGATTTTTTACAAAACCTAAAGTAAATCTTAGGTCTTCTGCCAAAAGTTCTTCTGTAGACCTAACCGTTGATATAAGTATAATTCTCCTTTCTTGCCCTTGAAAGTCCTCTACCGTTCCTATTTTGGGTTGAGGTAGGCCCATGGCTTCAAACACGAGTTTTATATATTTTATCTGTAAAATATAAAAAAAATAAGAATTGAGCATAATGTAGTCACTGTAGGTGGCACCACTTTATATGGACTAACAGGCCTTATTGAGTTCAAATAGTTGCCACCAGTTGGCAGCACCTTGACGTGCAGATTTCCAATAATCGAAGAACAAAGGTCGAAGAATAAATCAAATATCGAAAAAAACATCAGGCCGTAAGAGATTGGCCTATTAATTATAATGCGTCAATAAAGTCGTAAAATTAATTTATGGCGGCACTGTCGCGTATGTCATATGTCATGGTAACCCCATTGGTTTTAAACATGGGAACTTCGATAATTCCCCCCAAAAAACCTTTCATGACTTTCTCGACGCATTATACCAGGGTTTTACTTAATTTCAGTAACAAATTTTACTATCTCACCTGTGCTATGTATGGAGTAACAATACCAATGTCATCAGCTGTAATGGAATTCTTATAAAGTTTACAGGTTGTTAATGCTACCATTGAAGCCTCTTGAGGATTATACCAGGAGGGACTATCCTGCGCTCTTTGATTAATTCCTTTAATTCCATACACATAAATACCCCCAGTTTTTGAGTCACCTTTATCAAACACTTCATTGACTACTTCTAATGCCTTTACTACCCAAGGTTCACTTTCATTTAGATTAGCTTTTAATGCAGAATCATAAAACATTTCACTCGGAACAGTGAGGACCTCTTTTAAAGATCTATAGTTATCTGTCAGTTTCGTAATCAGTCGTTGGTCATAGCCATCTTTGAATGCCGCGTAGTCTTTCTGGTAAGGGAATGTTTTAAGGATTCTGGACAAATATGATTCATCCATTCCAAATTCTAGGCAATACTTTGATATAATAACTGGTCCTAATTGCATTGGATCACCAGCTAATATAATTTGAGCATCTTCTTTATCCACAAATGTCATTGGTATCATTATTTCTGGTTCAGTTGCTTGTCCAGCCTCATCTATTATAACATGGGTAAAATGACCTTTGGGTAATCCCATTAGTGCTAAAGTTCCTATACAATAGCAGGTTCCAATTGTGACTCGATGTCTTCCGATAAACGATGTTGGGCAGTTTAAATTAAAACCATCCATTACCATGTGCCTTGGCTTTGAACTAGCGTCTTCCCTGGCGGTGTCTAATGTTGCACAAAATGGTTTTATTATATCTGGAATTTTATCAGATTCAGCCAAATAATGTGCAATTATACGAACCATAGAATCTGAGAATTTATCTCTATATTTTAACAATCTCTCAGTAATCAAATTCGCCGCACTGTTTGAAGGAGTGGCAACTAAAAGTCTACTATCAGGCAGCATGCTCAAAATTTGTAATATAGTTTCTATTACAGTAACAGTCTTTCCAGTCCCTGGTGGGCCAAATATGCAATAAGGTAATGGACGACATTCGCCAAGTAAGATATTTGTTACAGCTGCTTTCTGTCCATGATTTAAGGAACTGTTAAACCACTGAATGTCATTTATTCTTTCAGTTGGTACTTGTGTTGACTGAGGTGACACCCGACATGGAAATAAAATAGTGGGCCCTAAATGTGATAACGCTAAGTTGATAGCTTGATGACTGCGCCTATAAACAGACCTGTTGCCATGAAATTCTATAGACACATCACTCCCTGTGTAAATTTCATGGAATCTTTGATTAAATTTCATTAAAACCATGTCCCCCTTTATTACATGAACATATCCTTCGTAATATGGAGCTGCCAGGTCCCAAATATCTCTTACAACAACTCGATCTCCTTTAATTATTGAAGGTCTCTGTTCAGCAAGTCCATTTATTTCAATTGCAAGATACTCTTGACACCTTATTAAAAACACTTTGTGTCTGTCATACAATCTCATACTCAAATTATTTTGTATTTCTTCCATATAAACTAAGTTATGCCATTTATCTATGTAATTGTGAATATTTAGTTCTTGTGCTAGGCATGGTATTTTCTGCTCAATGTTACTTATAATTTTATGAAATTCGCTACAGTGGGCAGTTTGTTCTGAATCTCCTAATACAGCAGACCAAACTTTCTCTGGGATAGGAAAGTTCCCAAGTTTCACTGACACAAATGCTGGAGCCTTATTTGGTCTTTCACCAGGTAAGAATGATTGTTTACTATTCTTTCTTATATTTCTCATGCTCTCAACTTTTTGGGACTCTGATTTATAGGCAGTTTTATAGTCGCTATTATTAGAACTTCTTTCACTGTTTAATAAATTTGTGTTTTCATTTACAACAGTTATATCAATTACTCTTCGAGCTTGAAAGCCTTTTAACATAATTATTAAAGTTTCCTTTGTATGACCCAAAAATTTAGGAAGACAAGTTACTGTGAAAGTAAATGTTTCATTAGGGAGGAGTCTTTTTGGGCGACTTAAAAATGGTTCAACATTAATTTGTGAATCTCTCTTTTTACTCAGTATTATCCACTTGTTGATATACTGTATCTCATTACCATTGTTAGTTATATTTAATTTAACTACAGCTCTATTTAGAATATCTATTTGATCAAACTTTAGAGGATAAGTGATTTCAATATTTTTCTCTTTTTCCAATATTAAGCTTTTTTCCTCCTCATCCGCTACTTTTGGTGTTAAATTAAAGCTTTGTGAACTTTTTTCGGTCAAAATCAATTCTATTGCTCTCCATGTGCACAGTCCTTGATTACTTTCAATTATATGAACCATTACCTAAAATAACACAAAAGAAAACTATATTGTCCATAAAAATACTATGTAATAATTATTCCTTTTTATTTAATTTATGAGCATAGAGTAAGTAGGTAGTTTCTAACAATATTTAAATAGTTTACTAAAAATAATTAAAGGTTTATTTATGCTTACTCTGGCTCCAACCTGTGGCTCCACACTGTTTTCTAAGCACAGCTTGTCAAAATATATAAGTCTATCACAGGTGCCACATTCACCAGACCATTCAGTAATTACTGCATCCTTAAGTTTGCTTCTCAATGGCTTCAGTGAAATAACTTGCAGAACCTGCACAATTAAGAAAGTAATGGTGAGCACATATGCTTTATATTGAAGATATAAATATGTAATCATAAAAACAACCTACCTGTGCTGCAGATATATCATAAGGTTTGCTTTCATCCCTTTGAACCTTACAGTTAAGCTCTAACCAATCACCTTTTATTGGTACAAATGTTGCTTCAATATCATCAAGACTGAATTTCAGGTCATTATCCTTCATGAAAACTAAGCGACCCTGTCTACTCTCCACTTCACCAATAATGATGTGATTTATTACTTCAAAGCTGTTTTCCTCAAATGTCTCATCGTTGCCCCAACTTATTCCTTGATTTTCTAATATCCTGGATACAACGATTTTCTCATTTGCATCTGTGTATGCCAGGTATAGCACTTTGTCATTGACTTGGACATTAATTGAATTGGAAGATAAATCATAATACAACATACCATCAATTAGTATGTAATTGTCATCAGACATAAATGTAACAACACCTAAAAATAAAATGAAAAAAAGTTAAGCTTTTGAATTAAAATTAGGTTAAATTACATAAAATAATGGTTTAATAAGATAATTACATAAAGGAGGTAACACATCTTATAGGTATTTGTGACATTAATTGAGCACAGATATAATCTGTAGATTATTAGTTATTTTAATTTAACTACAGCTCTATTTAGAATATCTATTTGATCAAACTTTAGAGGATAAGTGATTTCAATATTTTTCTCTTTTTCCAATATTAAGCTTTTTTCCTCCTCATCCGCTACTTTTGGTGTTAAATTAAAGCTTTGTGAACTTTTTTCGGTCAAAATCAATTCTATTGCTCTCCATGTGCACAGTCCTTGATTACTTTCAATTATATGAACCATTACCTAAAATAACACAAAAGAAAACTATATTGTCCATAAAAATACTAATAATTATTCCTTTTTATTTAATTTATGAGCATAGAGTAAGAAAGTAGTTTCTAACAATATTTAAATAGTTTACTAAAAATAATTAAAGGTTTATTTATGCTTACTCTGGCTCCAACCTGTGGCTCCACACTGTTTTCTAAGCACAGCTTGTCAAAATATATAAGTCTATCACAGGTGCCACATTCACCAGACCATTCAGTAATTACTGCATCCTTAAGTTTGCTTCTCAATGGCTTCAGTGAAATAACTTGCAGAACCTGCACATTTAAGAAAGTAATGGTGAGCACATAGGCTTTATATTGAAGTATATAAATATGTAATAATAAAAACAACCTACCTGTGCTGCAGATATATCATAAGGTTTGCTTTCATCCCTTTGAACCTTACAGTTAAGCTCTAACCAATCACCTTTTATTGGTACAAATGTTGCTTCAATATCATCAAGACTGAATTTCAGGTCATTATCCTTCATGAAAACTAAGCGACCCTGTCTACTCTCCACTTCACCAATAATGATGTGATTTATTACTTCAAAGCTGTTTTCCTCAAATGTCTCATCGTTGCCCCAACTTATTCCTTGATTTTCTAATATCCTGGATACAACGATTTTCTCATTTGCATCCGTGTATGCCAGGTATAGCACTTTGTCATTGACTTGGACGTTAATTGAATTGGAAGATAAATCATAATACAACATACCATCAATTAGTATGTAATTGTCATCAGACATAAATGTAACAACACCTAAAAATAAAATGAAAAAAGTTAAGCTTTTGAATTGAAATTAGGTTAATTCAATTACATAAAATAATGGTTTAATAAGATAAAGATAATTACATAAAGGAGGTAACACATCTTATAGGTATTTGAGACATTCATTAAGCACAGATACAATCTGTAGATTATTAGTTATTTTTAAAATTCCATTAATACCTAAGCTTGACCTGTAAATACCAAAAGGTTCCAGCCTCACAGAAGCATGAAGCAGCTCCAGTACTATTTCGCCGAGTAAGTGAGGGCAGAGGCGGCGCAAGGCGGAGGCGATGTGGGCCACCGCCTACGGCCTCGCGGTACAAGGGGCCTCGCGCCTCAAGAAATTTTAAGCTCATCCGAGGGGGGTCCCCCAGCGGCTGCATTTATCCATCATCGTCGCAAAATCGACAGAAAAGAAAAGGGAATGGAGAGAATTGATTTTTATTTATTAAATCAGTCTTGCCCACATCAAAATTTGATCTTGCTCTGCCACTGAGTGAGGGTACCAGAGGCCTAATTGGGGGAAAGGGGAAGGTTGGCAGAGAACTTGTGACTTTAGGGTTGAATTTTTTTTATGATACAAGCCCAATAAGTCACTCACATCATCAGCTTGTCTCGATCCATTTCCAGGCATAGACTTCCTCCTGTGATTAACAGTAGCATGTTCAATATTGACACCATTTCACCAAAATAAGAAAAATAGTAAGTATCCATACCTGTCTTTTGAAAACAGATAGCATCCCTTGGTATTTCTGATGAGTTTTCTTGTACATCATTGTGATATGGCTGATTTGTAACTTCTAAATCAACAAGTTGTTCAGCTAGAAAATTCTCTTTGTCACAATCATCATCTTCATCAGGTTGAGCAGTAAAATAACTAAAAAACGATTTAATGTATGATACCATTTTTAAAAAAATAATGTGAAATTTTACTGCACAAAACCCTTATCATATTCAAACTCCCATTCAGTTGATTTTAAGTAGTCCAGCTCTTTTCTCAGGGACTGTATTCTCTTTTGGTGCATTTCTTTTTGGGCACTTTTTAGGGATTGCTCGATGCTATGGCCCAGGTCCACATGATTCAATGACTGGTCAAAGTTTTGGAGTCTGTTTTGGGTTGTCCCCTGCAGATTGAATAAAGAAAAGTAATTATTATCACATTTCTAACATGAAATAAACATATGCATAATATATAAGTCCTGTGAATTTACCTGCGGCGTTTCTGGTTCTGAAGGAGAATATGCTGACTGGGAAATATTACTTGAAGTCGACATTACGCGCAGTACAAGTCAAATCGAAGAAATTTGGCTGACATTTACAACCAAATACTTTGAATCAACCAGAATAAGAAATATTCTGAAACTGCAAATATTCTATATTTTAAGTTTGTATTGAACTTATTATTTCTTGTTGAAGAACCGCTGAGGTAGTAAATTAAAAATTTGACAACTTCAACAAACTTCTATAGATTTGCTTGATTGACTTGACTGACTTTTTTCTTTTTTTTTTGTTCTGTTTTTCTTAAGGCCGCTCCACACTCAGTCCACAGATTATACAGATTATTCTCTTTGAATATAACGTGGGTAGAGCAGCGTGAAATAATTATCTGTGGTGGTTATTAGTATATTCTGTGGTTTTTATTGTCTGACAGTTCACTGACTGACACTTGACGTTTGACGTCTTCACTCGTTTCGTTCGTTTCAGTTGTGGTGTTTTGTGTTGGATTGATTTGATTTTTACTAAATGTTTACAAGTTTCTAAATAGGACTGAATAGATATGAACTCTCATACATAATTTGTACTTTCCATGGTACTGAAAGAAAACCGAAATATACAAAGCCTTGGATTGTATGAAGAAGCACAATGTCACACAAATGTATTTACAAAGCAAAAAAAGATGACGATGATAGGGACGAGATATCAGCTCTTTGCTTCCAAATTAGTCCTGATGTGCAACTTAAAGATGTGCCAACAAACGGTGAAGAATACCTGCTTAAAGTTATGCAAGAACGTCAAAATTATTCAATAGTTACAAAATGCACAAAGGACTACTCAAAGTTTGCTAAAAATCAGTCCTGTTTTATTAAAGAGGTAGGTACTTAAATGTAATAATCTTCATCATAATTGTTTTACGTGTCTATTTAAAAAAAAGAAGTTGTTAATCATTTTCTTGTGTATTTCAGCTTCCACATGCTAAAGCTCCTGACAAATTAAAACCTACAATCGAATGGCAAAATATACAGGTTGCTGACTTTTCTGATATTCGGATGTACATATCTCGTCTCTTAGCTAAAAAATCCGTGTGGCCTAGTAATTTTAAGAAGATAGAATTAGAAAACGACACCTTTGAGTGCTGGAAAAGCTTTTTTGAAGACAGAGAACCTACATTGACTTGTGTTCTCGGGCTACATCTAAGTTTACTGGATCGTGGTTTAGAAAATCTAATAAAATTATTAGATAAAGTTGAAAAAGGGCACACTATTGATCATAAAACAGGTCAGTATCCTTTTCATTATGCATGCATATGAATAATAATGCTCATTATAACTTTATCACACTATTTGATACTTGTGAATAAAGAGAAGTTAATACATTTGCATACTTTCAGGACAATGGATTTATGCCTTCTTGGCCTGTACAAGACAACCACTTCTTTCTGACACAACTAGTATTCTTAGAAACCTTGCCAGAAAATGTGCAGAAATAAGGTAGATATTTAATTTTTTTTAATAATGTAATATTTTAAATTAAATTTTATACAGTTGGCTTTTAATGCTGTCAAAATTGTCTTCATCTGTTGTTCTATATATAAGTGCATTAGTACATACATATCTCAAAATGTTGAAAACTTACCGGTAAAATACAACTAAAAGTCTTTTGTTTTTCAGATCACACATAAATCCTGATGATAGCAAATGCTTGTTTCTCCGCTGCTCCATTGAATATTTTTATATGTATAGTAGCTAGATACTTTAGGCAATACGACTTGGCTGACTAAATTTAAGTAACTTTCATGTACATATTGTGATGATTTTAAAGACAAGTCTTGAACAGGGTTTTAATAATCATGAAATAACTTCCTTTTAAATAATTTACATGTATGTACCAACTCCCATCGTAATATTGTATTTATATTAATTCATTTTTATATTTAAAGTATGAATAATAATTAAAGCAATATGTACATATTAATAACTTTATTTTAATATATTTGATACATTTCATCCAACTATATTTTATTATATTACTTATATAATTCAAATAGCCAATGTTACTATATTATGAAAAGAAGTATATTATAGACATTGTTTACTATCCATTCTAAGGATATTCTTCATCATCCACATCATAATGAACACCAACTTGCTGCCTCACAGTAGTTTCAAGTTTTGCTAAGATCAGGCTGTCTCTGTGAGACATTGTTGGTGACTCAATTAGTCCTGAAATCAACACGAATTTACAATATTCAGACAATATCCTTCTTAAGCGAATTATGAAAAAGATAGAGGGGCATAAAGCAAATGGTGTAGTATTGTTTCCCTCTGGCTTGTTGACCCACAGCCAAAATCAAGACATTGTCAGAACTGAGAGTCACACACCCAAAACTTTAAGAGTTTGAACATGTTGTCTTTATAATAAAGTTAAATTATAAAGAGATTGCATGAGAATATTTAAAGGTAAGTCACAAAGGTACCTATATCAATTAATATTATACTAGCTGTTACCCGCGCGCGACTTCGTCCGCGTGGAATAGTATCTTTGGGTAGCAATTTTTATTATTTAATCATTTTCACCCCCCTTTTAACCTGTTACAACTCCCTTTTCGCAATAAAAAGGAGCCTATGTTCTTTCTCAGGGTCTGTATACCAAATTTGATTCAAATCCGTTCAGTAGTTTTGGCGTGAAAGAGTAGCAGACAGACAGACTGAGTTACTTTCGCATTTATAATATTAGTTAGGATTTGTGTCAGTTTTGTTACTCTCTAAGAATCTTACCTTCCTTTATACATCTCGCAACTTCTAACGCTTGATAGACAAGCCCACCACTGTTTTCAAAGAAGTAGGGGATATTTGACGTAGGAGGCAAAGGGAAGTGTTCTGCTTTCCCATCCACATGAATCAAATTTAATGAAAAATGAAAAGGTTCTTCAACCTGTAAGTAAATAGAAGTAGGTAAATTTATATTTTTGGTTTTTTAGGTACCAACGAAGATTGCCACCACACCATGACCATGGCACACTCTAATAATGTTGCATGTCCAATAGATGGTTAGATGGATGAGAACATTGATCGTCAAATTTGGCATAGTCTTTACAACAGGTACCTACGTAATTTATTTTGTGTTCCGACTGATCTTTCCTGGAAATATACAGGGTATACTGCGCTTTTCGGGCACTATAGGAAACGGCCACCGGTTTTGTTTGTATTGTAGTCGATTTTTTTGACAAAAGTCAAAATTGTTCGAAATAACCGGTAGAATAAATAGTAGGTACTGATGCACCATGTATAATGGATTACGTTAGGAACATGTTTTTATTTTTATTGTCTATAGGAAACGTGGAGTAACTTGCAGAGATCACATTAAATTGGTTAATCACCTATGGCACGAGTAGCAGCATCGTTTATATGGTGGTAACAGGGTGTATTGGTAAACGATTTACATTCCTAGAACCACTTCTTCTACCAACCACTCTGAACAATATTTGTTCTTTGACTTTTGCAAATTTTCATTTTAAAAAATCGACTTTTAAAAGTAATTTTGTATGTGGAGTCGAAAAAGGAAATGTTCAATGAAATTCAATAGTTGGTAGAAGTACTAGTTAAGGAATGAAAACTTGTACCGATACATTCTGTAGGTAGCAGCACTAACAGGGCAAATAAAGTACATTGATGACACCAGTTGGCAGCACCAGCGGGCGATGTGCACGTTCCCTACAGGCCTGGTTTTTATTTCATTTTAAGCATTATCTTTTGTGGTGGAACCTTTGAATGAAGCAGCGGCACAACACCTATATTTTCTCTAGCCCTTTTTAGATTGGCGTTTATTGTTCATCATTCATTAAACACTTTGAACCTTAATTACGGTACAGAGTGTTTATGTGAGTGTACTCTAAGAATAAGACTATTTAAATCTACTTTTGATTAATTGATCCATTGGTGTGTTGGCATCATGTATTCTGGTTTCCAATTATATATTTACTTACTGTAACCCTGCCCTTGGTCCCTGCAACAGTCGCCCTATTCCACAACTTGACTCTAGAGTCAATGTTAAGGACAGCTCTCCTATCACCTTCATATTCAAGAATAATCGTATCCACAATATCTACTCCATCTTCGTTTAGTTTTCCTACTGATGTTACTTTGATAGGGTCGTCTTTGAAAACAAACTGGGAAAATTGCAGGGCGTATATGCCCAGGTCCATTATCGCACTTCCACCGAGCTCCTTCTTACTGTAAAAGATAATGGTTGTAAGATCAGTTACACTGTGTGTGTAGATTTATGTACTTTTGACTCTTATTTTTGTAGG
This sequence comes from Cnaphalocrocis medinalis, assembly GCA_014851415.1. NCBI lineage: Eukaryota > Metazoa > Arthropoda > Insecta > Lepidoptera > Crambidae > Cnaphalocrocis > Cnaphalocrocis medinalis. Next base: position 6,247,511 of record CM026275.1, on the reverse strand, counting down.
TGTGTACGTTTAAAAAAATGTGTACGTACACCCACGCATCAAAGTATACAAAACTGTCAAATTTATTTCCTCAACTCTCATCTTACTGTCATACACATTAGGTTGAATATAAATTGAGGAAATTTGACAGGTTGTGGTAACCAGATGTGTGGCTGACTGCACCTACATGCAAAAGTTTTTACCTGACTCTGTCGACTTTATCAATCGGCACCCCAAAAGTGACGTCTACGTGCTTTACGTCTCCAAGTTTCCCAGACTTGATCTGTTTTTCCAGCTCTTGATACACGGGTGAGAACCTGGACCAGACCGCTTCCATCAAGAATAATTTGCGCTTCTTGGCTAAGGTGACCAAGCTCTGTGCCTGCTTCAAGTTCATGCATAGTGGCTTTTCGCACAACACATGCTTCCCATTTTCCAAGAAAAGTTTTGCGATGCTGTAGTGGTAGGGGTTCAAAACGCCGATATATGCAACATCTACAATGCAACGTGCAACAACATTTAAAAATATTCAAGAGGAAAATGTTAATGATTACATTTAGGATAAAAATCTCGGTAAGTGTCTAAGTACCAAGTAGATGTAGGTAGTATGTACATGAATAGTAGTGTAGATAGTGTAATTACTACATAATAGATAGTTTACAGAAGAATAAGATAGATGTATTAGATTTATATGCTACAGGTAAACGTAAATTATTATATTCTGAGACAAAGCATGGGTAACGTATTTTATGTGTCCATGCTTTAGTCAATTACATAATATATAGGTACACAATATTACAAAATATAATGGTATATTTTTCAAATAGATAGTTATAATTATGACAAGATAAAAAAGCTTGTATCTTAATACCAACCAATATCTTTGCTCTCCGCCAGTGCTTGGTAATTATCAAAAATCTTTCCGATTTTATGCAGTTTGGCAAATTCTGCCGCCCGACTTTTATCCCTGGCTGCCACGGCGGCAATGATCTGGTCTCCAACATTAGGATACGAATTGAACGCATTCACGAAAATCATGGCAGATATTCCCCGCGCTCACTATTCCCCAGCGAATGGTCATCTGTAGGTAGAAAATGAAGTAGTCTCATGAATAACAGCAATAATAATCACCGTTTATGAACATCAGATTAACAGGTAAGTAACCCATGTCGCGGCGTGTTGCAGTCAGTACCATTGCACGGACTGCCATACGCCGCGGCATCCAAATCTGCCAAAATTCTATCAAAATAAGTATGAAAATATTATTGCTGATCCGTTGCCAGCCAGCAGGGTTCGAAATTATCAAGATAATTACGTGTCTTGATAACTATCACCAGTGTAATAAATTCGGTCAGTTATTATTTTATAGCCATAGGTACGGTCTGTGATACGACCAGTTACGCGAACTTAGGTGATTAGTAATGCGGTGCAATACCTACTCTTATTTTATAGAAAAACTAGTGGCCCGCCTTCACTTCGCTTCGGGACCGTAATTCAGAAATGAACCAATAGATGGCGCTGTGCTCAATTACATCGCGCAAGCGTGTCGCTCGTATTTTCGGTTTACCTATAAGCCTTGTCGTTGTCTATAGAAGTTATCTCTTTGTAAATAGTATACTTAGAAGTATAGAAGATAGAAGATAAGAACACAGCTCACAGGTAGGAAAAGTTTAATGAATAATTTCTGATGTTTTGTTTTTATTGCTGCAGTAATAATAAAAAATATCGCTATCAGAGAGAGAGAGAGAGAGGGCTTAATGAATTATTTTATTACGTAGTATAAGTAAATAAATTTACGAAGAACCTAAAAGGTCTCTGTAGAGCCTAAGCCTAGGTATTTTGGGCGGCTTGGCTTGAGATAAACGCCTTGCTTATATTATAAACCCATGTTTAACCCCTAGTGATTATTATTAGACTTCGTAAATTTATGATGGATAAATAATATAGGTAACTCACTTTGTGATGTTGGTAGGTGGTAGGCAGGTTTATGCAAGTAGGTACACAATAAAACTAATCACTACCTAGGCTGAAGGTAAACCTACCTAGGCTACGGACTATATTATCATATAGCACCTACTTCTTATTCTGAGTGTAGGCACTTTTGTACAGCATGTAAAACATAGCCAAGACCATGTAAAACTTATAAAATAGATTTCTGTCATATCCTAACCTGTGTAGTTGATATTTTTCATTATATAAATGTGCTCTCATTATAGTATGCTACTTACCTTAAATAGGTACCTACTTATATCCAAACTTGTACTCAGTCCGCAGTCATTTATAGCGCCTACCGAATGGTTAGAATATCAACAATTTATTTTGCTAGGCTCGATAGTAGGTGGGATTCCGATGGTAAAGGATGTTTTCTGCTTTTAAAATTAGATCCTAGGAAAATATCGATATCCGTTATATTAAATTATTCAAATTACATACAATCACCTGCGCATTGATACAGTGTTCAATAAAAGCGTTTTATTTAATAGGTACCGTCCTGTTCCTACATTATTTACTTACATAATTAATTTTGATGAAACGTTAAACTTGGCGCTCAATTTTAACTGTTATCAAATTATTCCTTCTTATCGTAAAATAAGATAAAACGAGTGGCTATTATTATCTAGACGCGATAAAAGTATTTTCATAATAAATGTCGCGCGATTAGTTAATGGATACTTTGCAAAGCTACTTGATTTCTACTTTAATTCAATAGTGTCTATAACAATAAACAATACACTTGAATATAACCTAATGAAAGGCTATCTCCTTGGAGATAAATATCTATAAGTATCTGCTTAGTGGCAAAAATGTAGGCTACCTAATGATTAGTTATAGGCGGCACTTAAGAGATTTTTTTAATTGGTAGGTCGTAATTTGAATAGGTTTTTCTTTTCTTATGTCCCTTTCGGATATTCTTATTAATTCGACAGATCAATGGTATCGCAACTTTAACAAATACTAGATACATGATGAGGTAGCAATTACGGCGGTGGTAATACATTTTATAACACCATGCTAATAGTGCTATTTCTTCAGCGATTTTATTGTTACTCTTATAAGTTTTTCCAAAGGACTCTCAAAGTCGCTTATCTTACTACTTACTACTATACCTACTTTACAATTAAACTGATAAATCTGTTTACTAAAGTTAGAAAAACCTTACCTACCCTAGAAATAAATTAAATTATTTAGATAGAGGTATTTATAAGTTTTTAAAACTTGAAAAGTACCTTAGATTAGCAAAAAACTCCTTTGAAGACGATAGAAGACTTTCTTGATCTGTGATTCTTAAAAGTGTCAACTTGAGGAGAGCTAAAGGTTACTCTAGGTACAGATATCCACACGATAGGTTACTACAATATGTCAGATTTCTTCAAGGGAATCTCATCTTAATGTCGAACAACAATGTGGGGAGAATCGTATGAATAAATTTGACAGATGTTAGTAAGCCGAGTTGTGGCCGAGACGTGTTGTTGACCGTTGTGTAATGTTGCCAAGCTAGACCTAGGACCAAGTTTCATATGGACTGGACACGCAAATAATAATACTCGTGTAAATAAGACATAGTTGCTTATATATTATATACTAGTATATATCTTTATTTAGTTTTATGTATTTTATATATGTATTTATCTTTATTATTAGTATTATTTTAATTGAATTTAGGTATATGCATTTGTCTAATAGTAACAAGTATTTATATAATATTAAATTATTATAAGTAGTACATAACCATTTCTTTAATTAATCTGTGGATTGCATTAAAACTTAAAGTCCTCCTTTTCGCCGCACCTTTGTACTTTCTGCTTGACCCAAAGGTTGACTGGTAGAGAATGCCTCTTGGCATTAAGTTCGCCTATTGTACGAAGTTTTGTGCAATAAAGTTTTTTAAATAAATTAAATAAATAAACGGAACAACTACATACAGACGTCGCTAAGAGATACTTGGTCCTAGCCTAGCACTAGACCCACTGCGCGCGGCTGTCATGTCTTGATGACTCTCCCTGTTTAGTATGTATACTTAGGTATTATTTTGTATGTCCGGCGGACTTAAAGCCGCTTATGAACTTGAGCTGGGGGAAAAGTTCCGTTTTATGTCTCGTGCTGTACGTAATGGTCAACTTGTTTCACTGACGTCGTTTCATGTTCATGTGATATTATGATAGCATAACAAAAATACCTAGTAGAAGCTGTGAGTTTACTATAATGCATCGACAAAGTCATGAAATTAATCGATGGCGCCACTGCCACTTGCGTCATAGAGTATGGTAGCCCTATTGGTTATAATACTATGGACTTCCAGTTCCTCAAGAATACATTGCACGACTTGACAGAGTATACGTTAGAGCCTTTTTAGTCGTGTATAAATACGTAACATTACTTTAAACTAGAAGACTTGTATGCCAGTCCATCACACACAGGTGGTATAAAAAAATAAAACATACAACTTAGTTGTGTCGATTGCCTATAGATGGCACTAGATTATCGATTTATTTAAACATTTAATACTATAGCTTTTGCCTGCAGCTTCGCTCGCGCGCCCCACTTCCCTAAAATGGGGGGTTAGAAAGGGCAAAAAGTAACCTATGTTACTCTCCATTCCTTCAACTATCTCCACTTAAAAATCACGTCAATTCGTCGCTCCGTTTTGCCGTGAAAGAAAGACGAACATACAGACAGACAGACACACTTTCCCATTTACAATATTAGTATTGAATTGATTTCATTAAAATTACCTATCCCTAGTTTTTAAAACAAAAACATGTTTAAATGTGATGTAAATCATTCACGACATTTGTAATAAAAAACATGTAATAAACATAATAAATATTGTAGATTTATTTGGTATTTATAAATTGTTCTTACTCAAAGCTTACAGTAGGTAAATAAATCTACTCAAAAAAAGTATAGATAGGTAAGTATGTACGGTAGTAATGTTTTACATACATACGATATTTGTGCAATTCTTTATTCTGTATAAAAAAAATACAAATATAAATGGGTCAGTAGCCTATTTTTATAAAAAAAATAATGCATAGGTATTTTTATGTTACACAAAACTATTTGTATCGTTTTGACATTACATATTCGTAACGTATGTGTAGGTCAACCTCCACTTGAACTATGCTAAATAGCAGAACCTATTGTAAATTAATTTTATTTAAAACTAAACTGACTGTGCCTACATTTGAATTCCAAATACACCATTAGATTGAATGATTAGAGCTCATTAGGTCTATTCATCATGTACCTATATACCAGTGGGTAGCAAAAAGATTTAGTACAGATGAAATTAGCCTTATAAGTAGTCAGATTATGTAGTTGTTTAATATATATTTTTTAATATAACGTTTTAAATAGCATAAATTATATTCGTAACTGTATTTATAACCGAATCATATTTTCTTTAGTTAATAACAAAGTGTGTTCAAGTGAAAACTATCACCACGCAATTTCACAACAATAATAAGTACTTAACAGTAAATATTATTGAAAATAACATTATTATGACGTGAACGTGAGCGTTGTTGACAATCATTCGCTACATGTAACAGTAAATAATACTTTTGAATGTGTATTATAGAGCTCATTGTAAATTTTAGGTGTTGGCTATGTGGTAAATACGTTAATTATTACTATTCCCTACTCTTAAAACCTAAGGGAATGCAGGAAGGAACTCGTTATTGCAAAATAAAATAAAAAATATTTAAAAAAGCCTATGTACGAAGATCATGCGCAGGCTGCGTAGGTTTTTATTTGCCATTTAATTTAAATATAAAAATATATTTTTTAATTATTTACAAATATAAAAAAAAACATTTAAATTTATCTACTTTGTGTTTAAAGCAGTTCTGAATCAATGAATCCAGATGTATAAAAAATACATGATGTTATTGTTAAAAAATCTTGTTAATACACTAGCTGCTGAACTGTTTATTATAGTTAGATTTTGTTCAGATACTCATACCTACAAATACTGTTTCAATTTGTGGTAGGTATGCGTATAAAAACAAGACAGTACAGAGTCGGTTATAAGTTTTATATTTCTTAATATTAACTCTCCTGAATTTTCTAAGTGGCAGATATACGTTAGAAGGTTGCATTAAAGGCTTGTTCTAAATCTGCCACCAAATCTTCGGGATCTTCTAAACCAACGGAGAGTCGGATTAGAGATTCTGTTATACCCAGTTCGGCTCGTTGAGCAGCAGGGACCGAGGCGTGCGTCATCAGCAATCTGTATCGAATAAAATTTAATATTTATATAGGTAATAGTATATAAATGTTTACCTGGCTTCGTTTTACACGATACAGTTACAATAAAATGCAAACAAATCATCCCAAAACGTTTGGTGTCAAAACCAACTTATGTATCTAAAGGTAATATACATATTTTAGCTCGTTTTAGCGACTTACGGTAGTTCTGCTAGACTTTCATATCCTCCCAAACTTTCAGCTAGTGTGAATATTTTCAGAGAACTTAAGAATTTTCGCGATTCTTTTAGGCCACCAGAGTGATTGAAACTAAATACACCAGAGTGTCCACTCGTTTGCTTCTTTGCTATATCATGTTGTGGGTGTGATGGCAATCCTGGAATAAAAAAAAAGTTTTTTAGGATTTATTGTAACTTAACATAATGACATATATTATGAATATTTTAATTTTAATTAAATTACTTGCCTGGATGCATAACCTCGACGACCTTTGGATGTTTTTCCAACCAATTTGCTATAACCAAAGATGATTGTCTGTGACGTTGCATGCGAAGTGCCAAAGTTTTAAGACTTCTATTGACCATGTAGCAATCAAAAGGAGAGGGGACCGCTCCCATAGCTAGAATAAACAAAATTCTTATAGTTTGCAGTAGACAAATGAGCGTCAATTCTCGTGCACTCGACATTGAAGTCAAATTATTAAATGTCGACTTAGTAAAATTCTCGTGCCCTCGACATAGGAGTCGATTTAGAATTCATATATTCGTTCATACATATTTCTAATTCGACTTCAAAGTCGAGTGCACGAGAATCGTCCCCCCTGAACCCTACAGGTTACGAACGACATTCTTTAAAATTATCTCAATTGATATTCAGCCAAATGAAGGTGGAATAAATTGGAGAAAAACGTAGGTAGCTGAACTTGTCGATGCTCGTCCGCACATAACTAATTGACTTTTTTCTGTGTTAGGTACGTCTGGTTTCATAAGTAGCTATTCAATGAAGACAATAATTGCTAAATATATTATGTAGGTATTTGAAGTGCGGTGCATTCTTCTTAGCATGTAGGTACTGGTACTCGTATTTATAAGGTAATTAATCTTAACTCATGGTCCGTCAACTACGGATAGTTCAGTGACCTAAATAATGATTGAGCTAGACCGCTAGACTCGAAATAACGGGACGGGATTGAATGCCAGGAAATAGGTCGACAATTACGAATAGCTACATTAACTAGCACCGTCATCTCGTGACCATGTAGGTACTAGGGAAGAACCTAGTACTTCTATGCAGTTTTTACGTTTAAAACACATGATAAGACACAAAATTGTTAACGTGACTAAAACCCTTCGTCCGTTAGTACCCTTCTGGTACTCATATCAATATCACGTCCATTTAATACACTCAAAGCTCATAGTGATCTACACCTACAATCCTAGATCTACTGTAATCGTAAAAAAAAAATTGTAGTTTAGTTAGTTTAAAATTCGCAACTATACAAGATTAGTAAACTTTTGACATATCCAATAAAAACCGACAACAATGAATCGTAAAACAACAATAAACAAAAAATGTAAACCCGTGCAAATATGAGCAATTGAATTTGATTACCACAATATCTCAAACCTAGCAAATTTCTTCAACCGATAGTCCACATTATGTCTAACACATAGAGCTCAAAACCGATTAAAAAGTCGTTTAGTATCTACCTAGTTTAATATAATACCTACTTACATACATACGACGACTGTAAGTAAGTAGGTCCATAATAATGAGGATGGCTTTGTAATAGATATCTGTAATAACTTTCCTCTTAAAGTTCGAACACGGAAAAACACTATTTATCGTAGGTTATTATTTACTTGTAAGTATGAGTGTTTTTCCACTATACCTACTCGTATAAGTTTTGTATAAAAGTTTTGAAATCCTGCATAATGGATTGCTCTGGCTTGCATTGTGTAAAATAAAGACCTATCTATTATTATGAGCATGTGAGCTCGAACGGTGGATTTACACGTCTTCTCCTTCTACAAGACACGGACTTTCTTTCAAGTTTCATATGAATTCTATTTGTTTACTTATTTCTTATCAAGTCAAGTGTCGTGTTTTCAAATCTAACTTCTACAGTGCATAAACCTAATTGCTTAAAAATGCGTTACGCACTGTCCTATTAGGTCGTTCGTCCATCTTTATAATTAAATCCCCTATTTCTGCCCTAACGCCTGGTTTATTAGTTGTTTAATATCTACTTAGTTAGTAGGTATAGTACAGACACATATTGATGCATCAAGAAAGTCATGAAATTAATTGATGGCGCTGCTGCCACTTACGTCATAGAGTATGGTAGTAAAGTAATAGGTTCTATGGAACTCAGTAATAGTTCCTCAAGAATTTTCACGACTTTATTGATGGATTATACACAGAGTTAGTTTTTTATTAATATTAGCTAGAAGGCATTAGCAGGAATCATCCACATTATTTACTCACAGTTTTGTAAAAATCTTAGTTTCTGGTTCAATTCATCGTCCTTTACAATGGCTGCGCCCATTATGACATCAGAATGGCCATTCATATACTTCGTCAGAGAGTACATGACAATGTCGGCCCCAAAATCCAGGGGCCTTTGCAAGTATGGTGTGAGGAAGGTATTGTCCACCGCTACTATAATATCGCCGCGACTTTTGGCTACTTTAACTATTGCTGCAATATCCACCACTTTCAGCAGGGGATTGGTCGGTGTTTCTAACCATATCATCTACAAAATGTATAGATCGTTATTACTTATCGAATAATTTTAAACTAAATGGTATGGAAATATTATATCATGCATGAAGTACAGCCACACATCAAATTATACAGAACTGTCAAATTTCTTCAATCGACTCTCATCTTACTGTCATACACATTAGGTTTAATATCAATTGAGGAAATTTGACTGATTGTGGTAACCTGATGTGTGCCTGACTACCTAGGTATTTATTATACCTACGCTATAATTACTCAGTGAGCATTAATTTAAGCTTAAGATAAACAATTCCATAACAATGTTAAGTAGGTATGTTAACATAGTAACAAAGTACATTTTACTTTGGTAGATAGGTAGGTAAGTAGGTATTATTTTATTAAAGAGTATCTATTAGATAACACAAAGAACAGCTAGGTTCATAACAAATAACTTATTATTGTTTTGAATTGTTAGATAATAAATTATATACATACTTAATGTAGGTAGTTTATAAATAAAATGGTTGTATTTTTAAGATACGGATTGATAACGGTTCATAAATGAACCGAGGTTCTTTATTATCTCACGCACGCTTTTTAAGATTGACCTAAGCTATTTGATGGATGACCATACAAAGAGAACATTTCTCTATATTTCGAGATGTTAGCAAACTATAATATAATAATTACATAACAAAGATTTTATAAAATGAATCGAAGTTGTGATATTTCCCGCCTCGTGATTTTCGATTTGAAAAAAAAAACATGGCGGATATCGCACGAAAACTATAACTTGTTCGATATACCTACTTCTATATCGATAAATATCACACGCACGAGAAATGGGGGGCCTACAAAAGCGTTATAATACCTTATTCAAAATTATTATAAATGTAATAAAATATTCGAATTGGTTATAATAATAAAAAGCATTATTGCGTCATTTGTAATCTGCTATACTATAACATAAACGAATTATAAAGATTCTCAACATTTTGTATAAGTACAGAAAAAAATTGTTTATCGTTTAATATTATGCGAAGAATCCTAGTTTAGTGATGTAATTATCATCAAAATGTCAGTAGTCAAATGTTATCATTTGGCCTTATCACTTCATACCTTTCAAGTGTAACTTTTTCAAATATTTTGATTTATGTTACATAACAATTGGTTTCATTTAATCAATTATCATGCTCGTATTAAGATTTTCAAAATATTATGTAAGTAGATACTTAGGAATAGCGTAAATTTCACTTACTAATGATGTACTAATGAGTTTTCTCTTCTCACTTTGGTATTCTTTTCTATTCTATTTTATTTACTATGGTACCACTGTATTCAACATAAACTCGATTGGTATGGTATTTTTTACTATGTCGACATAATATGCGATTTTTTAGAATAGAATAGAAAACGTTTATTTGGCAGTTTACTTACCTTTGTGTTATCTTGAATAGCATTCTTTACTTTTTCTATGTCTGTGAAGTCTGTAAAAGTAGTATCCTATTCCTTGTCTTGCGCTCACGTGCCTAAAAAATCACGTTTATTAATAAATATGTGCACCTCTGCCCTTTTTCGTGCTGTTTATTAGAAAGCAAGAAAAAAAAACAGATATTTGCTTTGTCTGGCGTTTATACAAGTAGGTAGTATTCACTATTTTAGTATCTATAATTAATTATATTTTTATCAATATTATTCTTAGAATAAGTAGTAGTTTAAGGTAGCTTTTTATTCATCTGTTACTATCTCTCTTTCTTTTTCGTTACTTTCTTTCTTCGCAGCTTCGTTGCGTGGATTTATTTATGTATCCTTTAGGAATCTGACTTATGTAATTTTATTAGACTAATGTACCCTCACGTAGGCTTACCCGGACGTAACTCATGTTCGGTAATTTCGGTACTCACGGATAACGTCCTACCCTCTGGTATCAGCCCAGTAGTTTTTAAATTCACTCGTTACAAACAAGGTCGTAAATGCATTTATTTTTCTTTACCTGAACAGTCGGTTGGTGCCACCGTAAACATCATCGCTCGATAACACGTGATCACCTTTGCTGAACATGGCAACCAAAGTGTTGGTTGCGGCTAGGCCAGATGCAAAAGTTAGTGCATGTTTTCCTCCATCCAAAGCAGCCAAGCATTCTTCTAAAGTATTTCTAGATGGGTTTCCCGACCTCCCGTATTCGAAGCCCTAAAAATTATCATTTTATTTACAATTGCTTTGCAATTTTGCCATTATTTACCTACTCAAAATATTGCAATAATTTGAATCAGAATCAGAACTTTATTTAATTGTAATATTAAGTATCTTTAATTATAAGTACCTACTTGATGTTTGTAATAATAACTTATTTAACGTCGTAAGACCCAAAAGCCTTTTAATAGGTAAAAACAAATGATTTTCTATCGTGTCTACTGTATGGGCCTTAAATTAAACGGCTAAAAAATGGATAGGCGTAAGTAAATAATGTCATTATGTAAAATAGTATGTGGCTCCAAAATAAAAAAAAAGTGCGTTACCTATATTGATTAAAGTACCTACCTAAACACGTAATTCAAAATCATGAATGCAATAATTAATCATGGAAGTACTGATATAAAATATTAGCATACCAGCTACCTATTATTATTAAATTTTTTAAATAGATACGTGAGAATAAATTTAAATTAATAATTACACAATACTTCCATAAAAGTTAATTTTTTTTTGATATCATTACATAACATTATTAATTTTATTTAGGTACGTATCTTTAATTAACTCCTGAATTTTTAAACTAGGTATTAAGGTATAAGACTTAACTAACGTTAAGTTACGATAGGTAGGTAATGCTTTTAATAAAATTAATTTACTTAATTTATTTTATCATATTAATCCAATGAGTAGGTATAAAGGATTAGAGTAAAAATAAAATTTAATACCGTATGTTCAGCGGGTGCTGGTTGCTTAAATGTGGTTGCGGTGACAATCGGTGGCACAACTGCTGCACAGTTCCATTGGTCTGGATCTTGACCAGTGTGTATGGCGATAGTCGCAAAGCCCACTTTCTCTTTCAAAAATCCTTGGTTCTCCATCTAAAAATTAAAATAGGATAAACTTAATAAATAAAATCGAGTAGCAACAGTCTTTAAAAATGATGTTTTAAAACATACACCGTAAGCATTTTAGTAACAATTATTTAACCCAGGTAAAAAAAATGCATTCACATTTTTTTTTCAAACTGCATGCACATATTTTTAAAACTGCATGCACATTTTTTTAAATGCTGCAATCACATTTTTTTTAAAACTGTATTCACATTTTTTTTAAACCTGCATTAACATTATTTTTTAAACTGCATGACATAGTTTTACCACAGTGTTGTTTACCCTTCAATCACCCATTGTATAAAAATCAAGGTTACGCACGGTGTTTCAAGAGTGTGCTAAAATTACATCATTTCAAGAGCGAATACATTGGTTTACTGAATATTAAGCTTTATTCTTTTAAATAACTTAGCTCTCGTACCTTTTATATTTAGATGTTTCTTTTTTCACTTATAAAATTAGGATTAAAAATTATTTATTTTTACGATTTCCCACTTAGCCTTAAAATTTACCGCACACACCGGCCGGAAAGACACCGCGATACCGACTGACTGACACAGAGACGACAAAATCGACTGATGACATACACGGAAAAACTTGATTTTGATGCGGATATTTAATAAATTGGAAATCCTGAAAAACTCAAACGTAAAGTAAATATAATATGGAACTCTACCTAGAGGATTTTTTTTGTACTAGAACAAATGCGTATTTTAATTATGCTATTTCCATGTCTTCCTCAATAACATTTTATGAATTTTTTTACAGCTTTTGTCTACCTCCAATATTAATTAAAGTTCCATCCAGTGAAATGTGTAGTTAAGATTGGGTACTGTAGAAAAAATACACACACATTTACTATAGTTTAAACAGTTTTCTTATTTGATTTTGCCGCCGTTCATCCAAAAGTCGTGCACTTGTCCATAGCATTACTGTTTTTTTTTTTTACCTACATGATTATTTTATCTGTATTGGATTTTCGCGCCAAGAATCCAAATGTCATTAAGCGAGAAGTGTCACAAGAAAAAGGTTTAATAATTTTGAGAATTTGATATTTTTTATAGAAATAAACTGTTTTAATTATGAAGATTGATAGCAAACCTCTTAGATATGCTCATGCTGAAGGCCATACCGATGTTTGTTATACAGAAGATGGACAGTTAGTATTGTATTAATAGTGTTTCTCATTCATCAGTTGGGAAATTAACCAAGTAATTTTTAGTGCTTACACACGTATGTTTCTAATAATATTTATGAATTACATGCTTTCAGTGCAGTAAAATTATTTAATATTGATACATGTCTATTACATTCCCTAGATTTATCGTCTTGATTGATCCTGAGTACCTACTACTCAAACTTATTTTACTATTCCAGGCATTTAATAACTTGTGGACACGACGGAGATGTTAGAATATGGATTGATATTGAAGACGATGATCCCAACTCTCATTGCGTTGGTGAGAGCGCTCTTGCAGTGTGCTTCAAAGACAAAAGACTGTATGTTGCCACCGACAGCCATGTGGTCCAAGCATACACATTTCCAGCATTTGATAAAGATGGAATTGTTACTAGATTCACAGCACCTGTTACTCAAATTAAATCCTCTAATAAAATTGATGTAAGTTCTTTTTTTATTATAATAGGTACATTATTGCCTTTTCATTTGTAAGTAAATAAATAATATATTCAATTAGAAAAACATTAAATATTTTTATGATTTTATAGGCATTGGGTTGCTCTTCTGAAAATATGGAAGCAAGAATATGTAATCTTGAAGGAGGGGCTCCCCTATTTGTTATGTCAGAACATAAAGGTCCAGTCCTAAGCATAGCCATTTGCCCACACATGAAGTATGCGAGCACAGCATGTGGCGATGGGGCTATGAGGATTTGGGACATTGATACACAGAAAATGGTTAAAGAAATCAATTGCATTCCAAAGATTAATACTTTTTATGCTGCCAAAGTACTAGGTAAGATTAGAAGAAGACAGCAGTTCCTATACTAATGATATAAGGCATTTTATTGAGTATAGAGTTATTATAAGATTATAACCAAACACATCTAATAAAAGTACACCCAGCTATGTAATATTAGTGATAAGTAGTGTACATTTTCAGGTCGTATGGATTTTGAGCCTTCAGAAGGAAAGTATCTGGCCTATCCCAATAATAGAGAGATTATTCTGTTAGATTGTGAAAGTTGGGGACAAAGGATGACTTTCACTCATAACTCGGTTTGTATTTAATATTTTTTTTTTTTATAAAATGTCTACAGTGTCAAATTTTTATATCACACTTTTTATTGTTTTTTTATCGTTTAAAATCCACATGATAGATGTTTAATGATATTTTCCATTATCTTTTGGTTTATATTTTTTAAATAAAAGACATCAACCATTAGGGAATCACATCTGAAGCTCCTTAATTTTTATTTAAATTCTGATTTTTAGATAAAATGTGCGATATCCCAATGCATATTTTCCCCCTGTGGCCAGTATTTGGCAGGCAGCACTGTGGCAGGGCAGATTGCAGTGTGGGATGTTCAGACAGGCACATGTATGGGGATTATAGATCATCCCACTTCTCACAATGTTTCTGCAATGGCTTGGAATCCCAAAGGTAACCAAATATAATATTTATTTACTTAGACTAACTACTACTACTAATCCATACTATTTATAAAGATTT